>JAKSZP010006700.1:0-179895 GCA_022478985.1 Massospora cicadina
AAACCCCATTCCACATATGAAACTATGCATTTGGGTTGGATACAACTTCAATCAATCACTTGAGTGAAGTCAGTTTCAGTGTATTTTATCAATTTGGATGGTAGTGTTTGCCTATTGGTGAATTGGTGCTTGGGACCACTTTGGCAGACCCTGAATTCCCAGATGAAGTTTAAATATGTTTTCCATGACCAACATTCCTTGTTGGTCACTCCTCACAATAAACCTTTCCCTTTTTTCCATTTTTACTTATGTTATCTCTAATGATCATGTGCGCGGACCTCTTTGAGGAGGTCTCGCCCTATGTTAAAAATCCATTTTAAATACAATTAAATTCTCACCTAGTGTTCCGTTGGTTCGACCATGTTCCCTCCAACCTGGGACGTTTACCCCTTCTCCCTTTGTGCACCGCGTCACCTTTGGTGGATTATTTATCATAAGGATCGCTCTTATCTTCTTAAGTTATTATTGCTTCAGCACCCTCTGCCGGGCTCTAGTAACTTTTAACTAATGGCTAGTTCTCTGGCGTTGGCCTTTTGCACCATGCACTACCACGCTGAGAACAGAAGAGTTATAGACACTCTCTTTACAAGAACCCCAGTCATTCCCTAAGGTTTAAGTGTTCCAGTAAACAGCTGCTAGGTGTTTTAATTTCTCTTTAAGGGCGTTTTTAACAACTAGGGAATGCCGTGTCCTAGGATAGAGATATAAGTCCTTATGAATGATTTTGGTGTCAACTCCAATAAGGTTTTGTGTTATGAGAAAGTCATAACCATCGTTCTCTAGCACAAGTGCTATGTCTGACACAACTAAGAATCCAAACCAAAGAAGCAAGAAGGATTAGGCCCCCAAAGGTTGGATCCAATGAGGCCCCATGGTCCCATAATCCAAGGTATGGTTTTGATCTAATGTGACCTTTATCTGTTTCACCAATCAGAAGAAATGACATTAACTGGCAATCTGGTATTGATTATGGCAAGAACTTTCACGTATGGACAATTACTTCAACATGGGTAATCTTTGTGCAAAAATGGGGATTAAGTAACTTGATTTTTCTGGTAGTAGTGGGTCATAAAGAGCAGAGTAATAGGAATTTAGACCTTTTTAAAAATAACGATTCTGGGACATCCATTGCATCAAGCTTAAGTAGAAAGTAACAATCAGAGTGGGAAGGAACTTTAGACATAGGATGAGGTGCAAAATCATCAGCAGAGGGGACCTCACGCCCTAAGCTGACTCTGCTTTTCCTGCATCATTATCTTTTTTTCTTCAAGCAGAAATCCTCCTGATGAATAAATACTTCGCAATAAGAGCAAGGGTCACATTAAGGTTTAGATCTCTGGAATCATCTTACTGCTTGAAAATGATGCCAGGTTTTTTTGTTAAGTGTCTGGTGTACTTCCAGCTCAGGCAACTCGTTATAGATTCCTTATTGTCATGATTTGATTTATACATCTTTGCATTTTGGAAGTGTAGTATTAGAGTCATACAGTGTTGAAATGCAGAGAGGACGACGGTATTGGCAATTCCAAAAGTAACTCATTTGCAGGTAATAAAGTCCTAAGCTTTCTAATAAACTCACTTGGCAAACTCATTATCTGTTTCTCCACGTCTAGAGAGGATCTGCATGTAAGAATGTTTTTGTTTATATAGGGATACTACTTCCAAATTATTCAATAAGGGCGTTCTTTATCTCATATTAAGTAAACTTTTTGAAATATGGCATTATGATCTCTTGAGCCTTACTATTGAGACAGGTATGTGTTAGAACTTTTGGCAATCTAAAGCCATTTCCATTGCATTTTCATATATTTAGAAAAAGGGTTAGATGATTTTGGTCCCAGAAACATACTTCTATATAAAGGTGGTTATAAAAATCTAAAAATTTCCTAGCAAACGTAGATAGTGGAGAAGGAGACCATTCTGACACAGTTTTCTCAGTGGTTACTAGGTCAGTTTGTGGGATAGCCTTATTGTTTTGAAGGCTGAACTCATCTATATCATCCTGGAGTATGGTACCATTCATTGACGTGATCGAGTGAGGCTTTGGTATCTAAGATTTACTGGAGTTTTTCAATGTCAGAAGACTGGATTTCTACCTTGGATGATTGGGAATCTTGTTTAGTCTCAATTGTTTGAAATATAACGCTCATTTGATCAAGTTTGTCATTCAGTTGGGTCTGATTGGTTTGCTGTAAGGTGCTCAACCAAGAACAGGTTTGGAGTAGGGAATTAATTTTGTTATAAAATGATATCAATGTTGGATCCTCATTGAGAAAGTCCCCTTCAATACTCATCCACGCTCCTTGAGCCATTTTTACCAATTGTTGTTAAAGCTTTAATTAATCTTTATGGTTTTCACTGAAAGAGGTCTCCATAGGTAAGGAGGTCCCAGGAGGTATTTGAGGACCTTCAGGCCCTGAGGGCCCTTGCCCCCTTCAGGGCCAACAGGGAATTTAGAGCCGGGTTTCTCTTTATATAATTGCCTTCTGAATGGTCAGAATGGAGGTCCTCTCACTCTACGTCTGAATCAGTGTAGCTAATGTGGTTATTTGAGAATCAGTGGTTTGGTGATTTTTAAAATCTTGTCAATAAGTTTAGTCAAAGTATGATCCACATGCTGGTCCAAGTAGCGAAGGCATGGGCCATCTGCTGAGTAAGTTCACCATGTAGGTACCATATAACTCTGTTGTCAATTTGGGCTAGGTGGCGTTGAACCTCATTAGTCTCTCTCCAGTTATATAAAAAAAGCTTTGTTCAAATACTGATTTAAATTGGAAGCTGATTCTCACAAATCAAAAAGTTGAGTATTAAGTTGTTGTGAGAGTCTAAATTGCCATTGGATTTTTATGTGATGCAAACTTTCAAATTGCAGCTGATTAAGAATGGTGGGGTGAAAGAATAGACAGAGATAGGATGCAATTAAGCCAATCCCACTTCACTACTAGGAAAATTGGGAGAGGAATATAAATGCACCAGATTGGGAGCAACATAAGAGGAACGACTATGGCTGGTTCTCCCCCCAGGGGTGATGGTTCCATTAGGTAAAACCTCTATATTTTCCACTACTTCAGCATCCTGGATTTGATAAAGAGATTCTTCAGGGGCTGAATATTCAGGGGCATCGTTGTTCTTAACTTGAGTTTTTGTGTGCTTGGAAGTGGCATATCTTAGTTATGGGAAATGATCCACCTAGCCAAGATCATATCCACCGCCATATTTGTAAACTATTGTCACTGGATTCATATATGATAAGGTACATCTTCACCAGGTAGCCTCAGAAGGGATCTGGCAGAAAGCACTAGTATTATGTTTTCAATTAAATCAAATGCCAGGTCTTTTGAAGGCTATACTACTATTAGTCATTATAGCTCCAACAGAATCCCAACTAGACTTCAGGTCTCTAAAGCAATCTTTTGGAGGAATAGACATCTTTCCCAAGGCAAATTTCTTCTAGAATGCAGGTAATATCTCTAGTCAATGCTAGGCAATCTCTAGTTAAAACTGGGCAAAAATCGAGGATTTGAACAAGAATATCAGTATTGGTTAAATTTTAGTATACCTATAACTTTGGTAGAAGTTTGGGATTATGTAGAATATACTTTAGTTTAAGTTTGGGATCATGTAGGGTAAAACATTGTCTGAATGGCACGATCTTTTCTGAGCAATGAAGCGGAATGTGGAGGCTTCCACTGGACATGGTCTTTTCTAATCAATGCAGAAATACCAAGAGTTCTCTAAATGGGAAGATCTTTCCCAGATAAGCTGGCGGATTCAGAAAAAAATTGGGATTTTAGTTGCTCATTTAGGAGTTCATTGTTCATAGCAGTTTGGTAGCTCCCATGGTGGTGGAACTCCATTGTTTGAGTTGAAAATTATCTTGCATTAAGCTTCTTCCAAACTATCGCAATCATCACAATTCCTCAAACATACCATCCTCAAAGCTGCTCCCACATAGATAAGATCACAGTATATATAATCAAATGCATAAAAGCTTACTTGATCCATGACTGACTATATCAATTTTTCCAAGAGGATATGTTGCATTATCAATAACTAAAATTGATTTATTTAGTGATTTAAGATGCCCAAAAATATAAAGACAAATGCTTTTTTCTTGGTTGTTGACTTGAAAACTGGTTGGTCCCTTTGTTTTAGAAGTTCTGAGATAAGTCTGTCACCTGAAACTCCACTCATACTGGAAGATTAACAACGTCTACACTGCTCTCTACTATCCTCCTATAAGAGTGAGTTATACCCCTCTCTGGAACCAAATTAGGTGTAGTATTATGAGAATAAGGTAGAGGTGATCCTCGATTATGGAAGCCCAGACGCAAACCCAGTACCTGCTATCTTTAGAGACTGGCATGACTATAAGAACAGTTAGGTCAGCTACTGCATATGCGTAAACTTCCAGAATTTATTAGCACTTTTATAAAAATCTCTCACTCAAAGGCTCTATGTCCCCCCTCATGAGTCCAGTTAACCATTTTTATCACGTTTCCACTTTACCTACAAGAGCTGTACAGTTGCTTGCCTCTGCCAATAAGGAGCCTCTATATCATAAAAAATGATATATAAGTTTGGATTTGTAAAATTCTATATGCACTGCAGAGCCGTCTCCTTTAGAATGAAGGAAGTTCCTACCCCCTGCCAATTCTCTTTATGATAAAGGAGACATGGCTTACAAAGTGGATCTACACTGATGGTAGCTTAACTGGTGAACTTGGTAGACTCCTTTTCTGCTGTAGCCCTATAATCAAAATACTTTACTCTTAAGTCATATTATAAAGGTGCATAGAATCTAGAGTTGTTGTGAGCCAGGTTTAATCCACATCTGTTGCCCTCATCCTTTCATCAACATTAAGAAATCATCCAGTTCCACCAAGCAGGAGCTCAAGCCCCCATGCAGTACCTTTGGCATCAGATCCATTATGACTCTTCAAGGTAATTAAAGTGGACATGATTCTCTAGAGGATTACCATCAGCTCCTTTTTGGGATAGTCTCCACCCCAGACTTGCTTTATAAGGATCCTGAATACAAATTAAAGTGGTTATATACATTATTTAAGTCCACATAAATCCCATTTCCGAAAAAGTCCACTTCCAATATGCTCAATTTTGTGCATAGTTTTTGATGCAACATTCCATAATAAATATTTTTGTATAACTAAAACAAGTTGCAACCAATTGGAGCGTGACACTTGGCCTCATACCTTAACATTGACTCTAAGCCTTTTTTAAAGTTTCTAATTAAAAATCATCCTATATTTTGATACCACACTAATGTTTGTGGAGCTGGCAACTTATACACCCATTATATCTAAGGTTCCCTTTTATGCGCAGGTTCTGGTCTATTATCAATTATAGACTTTTTCCTAGGTAAAACATGTACTATAGGTTTCTGTTTGTACTCATTTATTATGAACTACAGTCTTTATAAATTAGAAAAAATACTTTTAACTTTCATATAAAACTACACATCTTGATACCACATGCTCCACCTGCAGAAGACCTTCCTGTGAACTTCTGCCATATTAGTATCTGATTGTTACCATCCTAAATACTCAGTGTGTTTAGTTGGTCCAGATCATCTACTTATCATAACTCTTAAATATGTTTTAGCGCCCTCACCACTCTATACCACTTTCCCACAATCATCAGTATAGTGGAGATATTGTCCCACAGCCTCCCTCATTACTAGAGGCTTTCCCAGATAGACCTATGAATTTTTTGCTCCATTTTTTGATTGCTTGGGAGAGCCTTTGGTATTTACTTAAACACTTACTTCCATCACATTGCCCTTAGGTCCTTGATATCTAGAAAATTTCAAAGCGCATTCCCCTAGGATTCTGGTCCCACTTGGGTTTGATAGCTAAATCAAGTTGAAGCCAAAACAACCTTTTATCCATTTGGCTAAAGATAGATATAAATTATTGTGAGGTCAACTTGTTGTGAGTACATAGAATCTTGATTGAGCTGATAAGTGAGACATTACCTAAAAAATTTAGGATTCCATTATATAACTCATAAAGGTATAACAGTAGTTATATTACTAACTACAAAAGCTAAAAATGTATTTGGAAATTTTAACACTATAGTTAGTAGTAATTTTAAAATTGAACTGCTTTTTATTCAAACATAAAGATTACCCTTCGTATTTTATAAATTATCCTGCAAAAATTTATACTATCTTAGTCTTTATATAATGTAATCTATAATTAACTAATAGTCAAGTCTAAAAATAGAATTGCCTCTGGTTGTTGGCTTAAGTCAGTCAATTACTTGGGTTAAATTAAGTTTAAGCAGCTTGGAGTCGAAAGTTTAAATCGGAATTTTAACACGTTGCTTTCATATTAAATATGTTTAAGATGGGAAAACAAATTAACGTTTAGCTTAATTGGATGAAAGACATGTGGGGCCATTTTCAGTTTGGGTTTAAGGGGAAATTGAGATAAGCGAAATTAAATTAAATTCGACAGTTTAGGTTAGTTAACGGAGGTGGCATCATCTGGCCAAACTTTTGGAAAATTTAAACTTTATACAGATGTAGGAAAGCATAGTATTTAATTTGATTGTAAAGATTTATATTTTTAATTGTAATTTGATTTTCGGAAATTATAAGTTTACCAGAAACAGCAAAGTGACGTCATCCGTTAAATGCGGATGGTTTATTTCATAACAGATCAGTCATAGTGCATGTGACATTAGGGATAAAAGGTCAAATGGCCCCGCAATGGGATCAACATTATTATTATCAGAATGCAATTCTCACTCATCTTTGCCGCGGTTTTGTCAAACTTTATCCTCGCCCAGGATACAGCCGCCGATACCAACTCTAGAGCTGCTGCCAGTGCAAACGATGTGACTTCAAACTCTGCCGCTGGAGCGATGAATACAACCGATTCCTCCATCAATGCAACCGACATTGGTAACTCCGCTACCCTCAACACCACACGTGCCGCAGTTGAAGGTTCCAATAACACCGCTTCTGGTTCCGCCAAATCTAGCGCTAGCCCCGGTTCGCCCAATGCTGGATCTTCTTCCAAGAGCTCTGGCGCACAAGGTCCCGTCTATTTCGCCACCGCTGCTTTTTACGCTACCGTTTGTGTGGCACTTGCTTCAACCCTTTGAACTCACCTTACCATCAACCATTGGTATATTTTCCACATTGGTCACTATTAAACTTTATATATTACTAGCCGATTTGCCCGTGCTTCGCTACGGTGTCTATAGAAGTTCAGATATTCAAATTTATTAATTTAGATTTTATATTATAGATAAACAAAACCATTCAGCCAAATCTAATTGCTCAATCAAATCAACCAAAAACCACCAACCACTCAGGTAAACCTAACTGAACTTATCAAATCAACCAATAACTAATCACCCCTCAAAACTAAACTGGTTCCTATTGATTCGAACAAAAGCCATCAACCACTCGGCCAAACAAAAAAACCTATCGAATCAATCAAATAACACCAAACTGCTATTCGAAACATCTCTTTATACTTAAAATCATTGAGTATGTGACATATCTTCCAAACTACTAAATCAACTTCTACTTAACTTGCCAAAAGTATTTTATTAATTAGGTGAACCAAATTAGGCAGGTTTTTAATATATATATAAACCTAACATCCAGATACACGTGCTTCACTACAGTATTTAAAGTTTATCAGATGATAAACTCATACTGACAGCCTATAGGCTGTGCCAACGCTACTCTCGAGCCACTCGGACTAACAGCTTCGCTGTTGCCCTTGTGGCTGGTGAGCTGATTATCCTAACTACTTAATCTACTTAACTCTAATACTGACCTTTGTTGAGTTTCAGGTGAGCAATTTAGTGAATTATTAGATAATATTCGCCAATTCTCCACTCACCCAAATAAATTAAACCCATCAGGCTCGATAGGTTTAGATTCGATGTTATTTGCCAATTCTCACCCACTCACCCAAATAAATTAAACTTATTAGACTCAATTAGCTTCAGGTGAGCAATTTGGTGAATTATTCAACAATCTCTATATATTATTTCTCAAAGGTAATTTTTTTGTCGGTGTGAAATATATCCCTTAATACTGTATCAGAATTAATGTTTGATACGCCATTTTGAAGATTATTTTTACCTATAATGACAAAAAATAAGTAAATATCTTAAAATTAATGGTTCATTAAAAATTATATTATAAAACTTATCTTTTAAAAAGTACATGTATAAAGTGTCATGGTGGTGCCGAAGTCTGAATAGAATGAACGTATAAATAACGTACAAACAACGTATAAATGTATAAACAACGTGTCAATCAAATTAAAACAAGTAAGTAATACAACATTTGCAAAAGCAGTGGAGCACTATTCTAACCTCAATAATGTTGAGGTAGCAAGCGTTTGTTGTCATAATTTCTGAAAAAAAGTAAATTTTCTTATAAAAATAGTAAGTTTTTTGTTAAAAAAATAGTAAATATACAAATAATGTGAAAAATATTTTCATTTGAATTAGAAAAAAAAATTCATTTTGAAATATACATCACACTATTTGTATATTTACTAATTTTTTATTAATGTTTTTTCACAACTTTAAAATTAGTTTTTTTATTTAAAAATTATCTTTTATTTTTGTTATGTTAATACCAGTTTGCATCATTCGTTATTTACAATAATCTATTTTTATTGATTAAGTACTATCCATAGGATATTCGTATAAGGAATCCTATTACCAGAAGTGATGCGAAGTATTCGCATGGGTCACCTAGTATTTGTTAATCTTCACCCACTCGCCCAAATAGATTGAACCCATCAGGCTCGATAATTTCAAATTCGATAAGATTCGCCAATTCTCACCCACTCACCCAAATAGATTGACCCTATCAGACTCGAAGGTTTCAGATGTCAGTCAGTCAGTGAATGAAATTTTTTATTAAGTAGATACTTAAGTTAAACTTTAGTATGTTACCTAATTTAATATATACCCTTCTAGTTCGAATGGTCCACTGTATTCATCATACTATAGTACCATGTGTAGTTGCGCACCCTGTAACTACAAATTAAGGTGGGATAAAAATGCCATAATAGGTTCGAAACCTGTTCTGGCTAAGACAAACATTGCATCCTCCATCCCCTCTTATCATTATTCAAATAATATTGTTTTAAAAAGGAAAATTAGGGTGGTTATTATATTGGGTGATTCCTGCTACTGCTGAATCTTTTTAAAAATTATATTTTTACATTAAAATTTATATATTACCTAAATTAAATCTAATAATTTTATACACTTAATTAACTTAAAAACAGCTTTTATAGACATTATCTGAGTTGCTAGCTATTACTTTAGCTTAATCTTATCACAAAGATGTTATCATGGCAGAACAATTTTATATAAGAACAGCATGTAAATGATCCTTCTCATCAAAATCTTTAATTAATTTTCAGGCAAGAACCCTCCAATTAATAGATATATCTTGTTTTTTCCATAATACATAGCTTAAATTAAATTATTAATAGCTTTAAAATGTTAAGATGGCAAAGTATTCAATTTTAATTTTATTTTATATAGGGTGGGTCAGAATATTGGGTGATTTTAGAAATGATAAAAAATAATCTCAAAATCTCCCATTGTTTTTCCCCATACTATCTTTAGAGTTTTTTTTATTTTCTTTAAAAATTAATAACTATAACAGTTTCCTGATTGATTAAGAGATTGTATAAGGGCTTAAAAGCTCATTACCAACTTTATAGAAAAAATCTTCGATATGATAGTAGATTTGTAAGGGTTCTTACAATTGTCATATGCTAAGTGAACATATTTTAACCCATGACTTAAAAATTACAAATATAATATAAATCTACTTTTTTTCTTTATATCATTCTAAAGTAACAACTCTATATAATGTGTTATCAAAACAGAATTTAATTATCTAAAAGCAAAAATGGTCATTATAAATTTTTAATCAAGTATTTAAAAAACTAATGTTAAATTCTGAGGTTTGCTCGCTTGATAAGATAGATCCTGCACACTTAATAGGGATAAAGTTTAGCCAAAAAATCCTCATTTTAGCCACTGTTTTATTATACTTTGACCATTTGGAAGCTCACTAGGCTTATTTGAATTAATTGACTCTTCTGGTCAATTTTTAGCATAATTTTCCCTAAAGATTTAAGAACTTCTACCAAGGCAGGCAAAGATACAAGCTGAGAAATCTGAATTTTCAGCTTGTCAACACTTTTCAAGAAAAGACTTCTGATAATGAACCAGAGAAAGAGATTAAGAATAAATCTTTATTTAAAATATGTTATTTAATAATTATTTGTTAGGCAGGTGCCAGTATTTATACTTTTTAGGGTATTTCCTGGCCACATCTCAAGCATGCAATTTCCACAGATTATTTTCTACCTCAGTTTGTCCCTTGAACTGATACAACTATGCTCTATTGCTAGGACTATTGGTGGCAAGATACTCTCATTTTTTTAGTACTAGTGATGCCCAACCCAAAAGGGGGAGCCCCACGCATTTTTATTAGCTTATGGGCCATACAAAGGGATTAATATAAATTAAAAAATTCCTAATATAGCCCCTAGGTTATCAGCTTAAGAAGCCATATCAGATGGCGAGGAGGCTTTGGGGAAACTTTTGTCTGGCTTCACTTTAGCTGGTGGACCATGGTGGACAACATAGGGGTTGGAGCATCAGCAACATGGGGGATAAGAAGGTATAGTTGGGGGCAAGATAATCTCATTTTTTTAGTACTAGATGGTCCCAACCTGAGGGGGGATTCATTGATGTTTATTAAATTACGCCTGGGCTTCTAAGAGCCTGAGGCGAGGGAAGGGGAGGGAGGAGGTATCGAGAAAGGGAGGGGGGTTTGCGCGCCAGAGCCGTGCTGCAGTGACAACTGAGTGGGGGAGGGTTGGCGACATAGTGCAGACCTTTAGGGCCATCTCAAAGTGTACCTGAAAGTGGGTGATCATGTGTGGAAGGGTCCACACCTGCTGGTCAAAGGCAGCATGAAGGAAGGAGTTATGGATGGTCCAGATGGCTGTGGCATAGGCGAGGACATGGAGGGGTTGGTGGCAACCAGGCAACATCTGCTCGAACATGAGGTCTTGCACAGGGTGTCCAGACCAGGGCTGAGCATGGAGGAGCACGCGGGCCTTTGGCCAAAATGCGGTGACACCTGGACAGGTGAAAAAATGAAGAAGGTGGGAGCCAATAGGCTCCACACAGTGGGGGCAGCTTCAGTGCTGGAAGGTAGGGCCAGTCCGGTCCCCTGTCCTGTATGAACAGTGGAGCACCCTCCATAAGGTGTTGGACACCTTTGCTGACATGATGGGGTGATAGATGTCCTTACACAATTCCTTAAGGTCGAATATCACGGAGGGAGGGAGGAGCTCAAGGAGTCTTGGGCGGATGGGAGGACGATCTTGGTGGTTGAGGCGAGTTGTGACAACTTGTCCATTGTGCACAATTGCATGGTGATGGGGGCTGAGGCCAGGGCCATCCTTTCTGTACGAGAAGGCATGGTGGATCCGCGCGCCTACTTGTTTCAGGGCAAGGAGAGCCTGGTTCCAGTAGGGGGATGAGGATGGTTTCAGGTGATGTCCCAGGTGGTTTGTGAGCCACTCCCCTAATGAGGTCAGAGATGCTCTAGGAAGACCCAGAGCTGCTGACACTGACTGGCGGAGGGCGGGCGCCCATTGGGGCATGGGGGTCGCGTCCCAGCAGACAATCAGCCATAGGAACTTCAGGAAGATTGTGGTGGCATGGGATCGCGTGTCCAGAAGCCCTAGGCCCCCTTCATTGCAGGGTCAGGCAATGGTTGAGAGGGCCATTGGTGGATGGTTTGAGCCCCAGATCCAACAGCGGAGGAGTACATTGAGTCGAGTATAAAAGGCATCTGTGAATGTGCAGACGTGCACTAGGAACCAGACTTTGGAGAGGAGGAACACATTGGCCATCAGAGCTCAACCCTGGGGGGTGATGTGCCGCCAGTTCCAGCTGGCAATCCTGGAGTTAACTGCTTTGAGGAGCAAGTCCTCATTGTCTTTTAGCGCAACTCCTTGTTGGTTGGTGAGAACGCCCAGGTGACGGAAGGTACCGCGCACAGGTTCAATACCAAATGGTGGGGGGAATGTGGGGAGCTGACCTGTACAACTGTTGTCTTGGAGGTGTTGACCATGGCGTTGGACGCCTTGGTGTACCTCTCAATGGTCACAGCAGCGAGGGCAACATCCCCAGGGCAGCCAAATGCAATGGTGGTGTCATCTGCAAATGCCATGGTGCGGGTGGGGGCTTTAACTGGGACCATAATCCCTGTTAGCTTGTCCTGTAAGGAGGCCAAGAGGGGGTTGAGGGTGATGTTATAAAGGATAGGGCTCAGGGGGTACCCTTGCCTGAGACCTTGTCCAACTGGTACTGCCACTGTAAAACCCATTGGCGCCAGGACTCTGGTGTGGAGCTGGTCATAGAGCGCTGATATCCAGCGCCTAGATGCGGGGGGGGAGATGGAAGCGGGCCAGGGAAGCATCAATATACTTCCAGGCCACCTGATCATATGCTTTCTCCATATCCAGGAGAGCCACAAAGCCATTCACCTTATGAGAGTTAGCAGTCAAAGTCATGTGAAGGTCATTAAAGTTGTCCCATAACGACCTCCCCGGAATAAAACCGTGCTGGGATGGGGAGAGGCGAGGTGACACCCATTTGGTGATGCGGTTGGCCAGAAGCTTCATGAAGAGCTTGTGGTCTGTGTTGATCAACATTATGGGGCGCCAGTTCGCCAGGTTCTCACAGTCTGACTTCTTGTGAATGAGGGTCGTGATTGAGCCTCTGGAGTCGAGGAGGACCTTGCCATTCACCAAGAGTGCAGCGAAGAGGTCGCGGAGGGTTCTGGATATCACCGCAGGTTCCAGAAGGTACACCTCAAAGGGTATTCCGTCTGGGCCTGGGGCTTTAAGCCGTGGGGATTTCAGAAGGGTTTCCATCACCTCCTGGATGGAAATAGGCGCCAGTAGAGCCTCATCAGCCCGTGGGTCAATGGGCGGCTCTGGAGCCCGCCACAGGAAGTCTTGGATGTCTGACGGGTCCACCTGGGTGGCGTGGAAGAGGCTGGAGTAGAAGCGATGTATATCCTGTGTGATTTCCTCCTTATCCGAAGTGGTTGTAGTGCCAATCTTCAGTGCAGTAATATCCTACGCTGTTGACTGGGCTTTCTGTTTCTGAAAGAAGAAGCGGGTGGGGCGTTCCCATTGAGCATAGTAACGAGATGTTGTAAAGTTTGCTGCCCGTTCTTCCTGCAGTGTGAGCTCCAAGCGGAGTGCTTCCTGCGCCGCTTCCCAGTCTTCCAACCAACTGTGAGAGGGCGAAGGCTGGCAGTTTCGCTCCAGATGTCTGATTCTGGCTTCCGCCCTTTTGACTCTGGCGCGAGATGCGGTCATCTGGGCTTTGGCACAGTTGTAAGCAATGCGGGTGATGCCCTCCTTGGTCACCGCCCATCTATCCTTGTGGTCAAGCAGGTGGGGTGGGGGGGAGGTGAGAGTCTCCTGGATAGCCATAGACAGCTTCTCCTTAGTGAAGGGGTTGTTGAGAAGAGCTGGGGCAACCCTAGGCCAGAACCTACGCGACAGTATAAGCGTGGTGGTGTGGACAACGGTGAGTGACCTGTGATCACTCAGATGGTTGTCACGAGAGATGGGAGAGGAGACGCGGCCAATTAGCAGGGGGCCAATCAGTGCCATATCTATGCGTGACGCTGACTGGAAAGCTCCTCCATCATACTGGATCCTAGTCATGCAACCTAGGCCAGACGCGGAGGGTGGAAGCGCATCCATAAAGCCACTCAAGCGAAGGAAATCCTGGAGGCGATTTGATCCAGGACGTTCCTTTGCTGCAGGGGGGTAAGAGTCACAGACGCGACTTATAGTTGTGTTGAAATCTCCCAAGAGGACTGTATTCCGTGGGAGATTGAGTTGGACGAGCTCTTCCAAGAGCTGGTTTTGATCCTGACCTGCATTAGGCAGGTAGATGCTTGCAGCGAAGAAAGAGAAGTCAGGAGTAGTGAGTTTGGCCAGTATGAGGCGGCCACCTAGATATTGTGAAAAAGAATGGGTTTTAACCTGGGGGTTTCAAAACAATAAGGGCGGCATGATTTGTCCAGAAGGAGTTGCCTCCAAACTGTTCATTCCATGCAGATTGTTCGTGGGGGAGGATATGGGGCTCCTGGACAGCAGTGATGTCAATTTGTGCTGACCTGAAGTTGCAGAGGAGGCGGGCTCTCCGCATAAAGTCCCGCATCCCATTCGCGTTGATGGATTGCAGGGCCAGGGTGCTGCCGTGGGGACTCATAGCTGTTCCCCTCCATGTCCTGGGGGGTTGCCAGCGCTTAAACCTGCTGCTGTGAGGCGGCTAGTTTTGAGTCCTTTAGCTTGACTATTAGCTGCAATCCGTGAGGAGCGTCAAGGGTTCTGAGGGGAAGGAGAGGGTGGGGGGCGGAGGACCCAGTAAGCCAGCCTAGGATGCTGCCCCCTGCTCCGTTGCAGGGGAAGGACCTGAGGGTGCTCAACGGCGACCTCCGCGGTGTCCCCATTTGATGAGTCTGAGTCCATATTTACTTCCTCCAACACTGCAAAGGAGCCGCGTGAAATGGACTGTGGGGTGGGGTAGGACTCTTTGAGGTGGCACTTCTACCGCAGGCCGCGGGTTGCCAGTCCATGCTGGTGGGCATAGCTCCATTGGGAGCTGAGGGTTGATGCGATAAATTGCTGGTGGAGGTTGGTGGGGGTGCTGCGGAGCCCTGAGTGGGGGTGGCTGACGAGGGGCGCCCTGTGGGAGATGCCTTGCGCTTGGTGAGAGAGGGAGTTGACTCTGGGAGATTGGAGGGGGTGCCCACTGGAAGGGGGGCATGAGCGCGAAGGCATCCCGTACCAATAGTGGGGTTAGCTGTTTCAACTGCTAGGTGTAAGGCCTCAGGGGACAGGTCTTGAACGGGAACCCATTGTGTGGGTTGTGGAATTGCTGCTGCGGCCACGTGGGATCGTTTTTGGCCTGGTTTAGGCCCCTGGGTGGTGGCTAAGAGGGCTTGTTTTTGAGCTGTGCAGCCACTATACAGGTGTCCAAGGGCGTTACACCATGAACACCGGAGCGCGCCTGATCAGGGTCGACAAAAAAGATCTTAGGGCATGTCCCAACTACCGCCACACGAGGAATAACCTCAATGTTGCAGGATACAGTGGGGGAGGGGATGAACGACGCCCTAGCAGTGCGAGCTCTTTGGGTGGGAGCATAGTAAGAGGGGACGCTAAAGTCCAATGAAAGAACAGACCCAAACTCCATTAAACCACGATGGAGCGCCAGTTTAAGAGACTCAGGATCAACAGTCGTTGGTAGGTTTGAAAAAGTAACCATGAAATTTTTTCCAGTTGAGAGAGTGTGTGGGAGATGCGAAGAGATCCACGCGGAATAATGACCTGGAGGGTGGCAGCATGGTCAGCAAGGGCATCTTCAGTGAAGCCCACATCGATGTAGTGACCCTCCACTGATTCATGGATGGTGGTGTTAATTGGAAATGTCTCCGCAATTGCTGCAAAGTATGAGAAGTAATCCTCCATATAGAATTCAACAGGGTTATGCCCATAATAAAGGCAAATTGCGTGGGAGAGGGTTGAGCGAGGTAGAGCTTTTTGCGCTCTAGTTTTGGCCAATTTCTTCTTAACATCAGCAATAAACGCCACTTCAAGGGGATCAGCTTTGAGTAGCGTTGGTGCCAGAGGTTTTTGCCACGCCCCAGTGGCTCCTTTGGTATGTTTGTGTTTGATTTGGGCTGCAATCACGGGTTGAATGTGAGCTGGTGGTTTGGACAAGTTTGCAGAGTTCCCCTGTTGCTGGAATGTTTGAGCAGTTGCTGGCGGCATATTGAATTGAGGGGCGGATTGTTGGGCCTCGCTAAATTGGGGAGGCCCATCCAGATTGGAATTAACTCCAGCCAATTGGGAGGAGGGCGATGTTTCATCACCATCCCAATCTATTTGGGTAAATTCAGCCCGAGTATTTGCTGTGATTTTGTGGGCAAAACTCACTGGCTGATTGGTGAATTGGTCGTTTTCAGCATATGGAGATAAAGTGCCGACTTGAGAAGTGCCAATTACGGGGTTTAAATGGAATGGGTGGGATTGGAACTGGTATGAAGTTCCGAAATCTGAACCATTTTGATCCCCATTGGGAAGAGTAGATTGTCCCAATTTGGTGCTTAGTGAACCAGAATATGCGGCTAATCCAACCTTACATCCGAGGGTTTGGGGACCAGGTAGCTGGGTATCGCCCCTCATGGAGGAAGCTAGAAACACGGCGTCAGCAATAATAGATGGGGCTGAATTAGCTGACACAATGGGGGAGGTGAAGCCTGGATGGGCTGAGTTGCATTCAACTGAGCAGACGCCATTAAAACAGCGTGGGTGATGTCCTCTTTGGTTGGAGGGGGCCCAGTGGGTTGGTGGGAGGTAGTGCACGCAGAGCTGTTGGGCGTGCAGGTTGCAGAAGTGCGATCAGGTGAACTGGCGCTAGTTGAAGTAGCTCAGGTTGGGGGGTGGTGCCTGCTTTCACAACCGCTGCTTGAGAGCGGGCGATTCTGGTTGACCCTGAGGTGGGTAACCAGGGGTTGCTTCATTTGGGGGTGGTGCTGGCTCGTTTGGCTGAGCCCGCGGGTTCTTTTGCGGGGTTTCCTGCCATATTTGCTAATAGTTTTCATAAATCTCTTTAGTGGAGCTAAATTTCAAGGCTGAATTGATTTTCAAAAAGTGATGCTTAGCAGAAAGAGAGAGCTGGCAAGATACTCTCATATTTGAAAATATCTGAGGGACAAAAAAGTGTAATATGAATGTGCAATAACATTATAGGATCATCTTGATATGAGATTTGTCATTCTGCTGACAAAATACAAATTTTGGGAAATTTTGGCATTAATTTAAGTAAAGGATGCACCCCTAATAGGGATGTTGGCAAACCTCTCTCAATAGCACTAGGTACTCCCCTTTAGGCGGTCCATGTGCAAGTGCAATCATGCTGATTATAAGCATTGACATAAAAAATTGCCATAGGGTGGAAAATTGTTTATTATTAGGACTAGCCTAATTCTATTTTGTCATACATCTGACAAAATAAAACTTCTGGGAAGTTTAGCACTGATTTCAATTAAATGACATACCCCTAATCAGGATGTTGGATGGCCTCTCTCAATAGCAATGGGTGCTCCCATTTGGGCAGAATAGGTGCAAGTGCTAACATGCCAATTATAAGGATCAACATACAAAATTTTCCATGGGTGGAAAAATATGTTTTTATGATACTATTTGTCTATAGGATTTTTAGATATTATTTTTGGATCAATCCCCAATTGATTTTTAAGCTGAATAGTTGATATTGCTCCCAATTAGTTAGGACCAAATGCCGAGTTTGGTGCATGTATAATCAGCTTGAATATGTGAGGATATTTGGCCTGAGCTTCTAAGAGAATAACCAAATTTAACGTTGAGATATTTGGCCTAAGCTGAAATGTGGATAATTGAATTAAGTAAGCGTTGAGATAATTAGCACAAGCTGTTAAGTGGATAATTAGATTATTTGTATTGAGATATTTGGCCCAATATGTCAAGTGAATAATTAGGTTATTTGACGCTGAGATAATCAGCCAAAGCTTTTAAGTGGATAACTAGATTAATTGAAGTTGAGGTAATCAGCTCAGGCTGTCAAACAGACAATTAGTTAATTTGATCTTAAGATATTTTGCCTGAGCTGTCAAGTGGATAATTAGCTTTAGTTGAGAATTAATAAACAGGCCAAGTTTTGGAAGGATAATCTGCCTAATTTGTTGGTTGTCAAAAAGGGTTATTTTTGGGTCAACCAGCAGAGTCTGACAACTAATTTTAAGGTTACTAAATGCTAATTATAGATATAAATAGAGGCTAAAATATGACAAGTTTGTCTTTGGCTTATAGATAAATCAAGTTATAAATAATCTTGTTATAAGGAATTTAAATCTAGCACCAAATTTATTTAGTCATGATAAAAACCTCTTGTATTAGATAAAGTGGATTATTATAAAAGTGATGCAAAACTTTGAATAATAAAATTAAAGCTTCCTACTACAGTGTTGGTGCTATCATAGTAATTACATGCGCTGCAAGTATTCGTAAATTTTTGCTGTTGTAAATTTTTGCCCCATTCTAATTATCAGATAAAAATCATTCAGAACCTATATATGAATTACTAGATGCTATTAAACAATTTAATCACGACTACAAGCTTGGAGGGCGCTCCAGTGGAAGATTATGGCTCTTTTGCCTAAGAATCACCTTTGTAAATCAAAAGGGACCATAAAAAGCTCTTAAAGAGTATTTTATTATTACTAGATTACTTCACCAATAGAGCGCTTTACCTGCAATATAAATAGCGCTAAGTTACAGTAGGGAACCATGCCCATCAGTGTCCAGCACACAGATATAGCAGGTTTTCTAAAACTCCTTTAGCCTTTACAATAAATTACTCTGCCAATGGATATTACTTCTACCAGAGGATGATCTGCCAAAAATAACTCTACTGGTAATGTAAATGATGATCAAATAGATGTCTATGATTTGGCATTTGCTCATGCATTCAATGCAAATACAACTTTTATGATATGACTTTTGAGGCATAAACCTGTTGATCAAATCCACTACCCAACTGGTCCAAAAGGCAGACACCATTATAGAGGAGTCAGCACCCACTTCCAATAGTACCACCTAATAAAAACTGCCAAACGCTAGCTGGCAAGGATACACATAACTACAACACTTGGAGCAGTTTTTCAATTTATGGATATAATGATCTCACCCAAACTAAACTTAATGAAGATAGCTTAGCTTTTATAGAGAGAATAATTTTTGAACACTGGCACTGGGAATTGCATGTGACAACAATTAATCCTCATGTCCAATCATAAATCATTGAGTTAAGACACTAATAAAGTAAGACTCATGTCCAGGTCTAAATCTGAAATTTGGATAGCTAATCACAATTGGCAAAAAGAAACAAAAGTATCAATGGAATGATAAAAATCTACTGACATGAACCAGGCAGCAACTGGTGAAGTTGTCCACAACATGACCATGAAATATATGCAAATCTAGAAGGACTTGCTCAAATGCAAAGGCACCCCTTGCTACAATAGAAAACAGTGGGAAGCCCTTCAAATCCCTTATTCCGCAGCATTCAGTGAGCACAAAAGGCAATAATACCCAATACAGTTGAATTATGGTGATAACATAAGTTTTCCACTGGAATATCCAAAAGATAGCTTGACACTCAAATATGTCTCAAGATGCTATCTTCTAAAAGGCATCACATATCTTTACTAATGACGCCCTTAAATGGGTATGGCTGCCCATCAACCACCATAGGGTGAAAATTGCAGTCTTCAAGGATCTAAAACCAACCAAAGCTAAAGTCTGGCTTAAGGCTGCCATTAATATCCATAATGCCATGGAGTATATAGAGCTTGCATTCCTACTAAATTTCAAGATCTATAAATTAACTCAGGACTTTTGCCACAGAACTTCATCTCTATGTTAAACACATTTCAGACGTCTCAATCGCACTAGATTAGGCGCGTCATGCCATCTCTGCTGATATGGCGCTCAAGTGGCATAATACAACATATTACCCCAAGTGTCATGTCTTGACATTGAGGGGTACCAACTGAAAGGATAAAGATAGTCGTCAGGAGGCCAAAAAGGTTAAGCTAGAAGGCCCTCCTGACCTCAAACATACCCTGGACCAACGCTGGGTTTAGGAAAGATATGCCCAGGTTGATCCTGGGGCTGTGTGTGATGCTTGGCCTTGCATTACAGAAATGGCATTAAAACGCACCAGCTATATCACAAGTAATGACAGTTCAATTTAGTTGCTTGGAAAACTGGGTTTTGAAACCTGTACAAATTTTGAAATTTCTAAATTGGGTCAACTTTGCCTACAATCAAAACTAAAGTTCAGTCAATCTCAAGCTACAGTACCCTGGCTTATGGAAGCGTGCGCTTATTGCTGCACTTAGGCTTAGCACCACTCTGCCAATTTTAATTCCTAACAATTGTTTTAGTATGTTTCATCAAGACCAACCTTCCTTGTTTTTTCCTATTAATAAATCCCCCGTTGTTTAAGTTTTTTAAATATGCTTCCTTGAGAAGCCTGTGCGTGGTCCTCCTCAGGGAGGTCTCTGACAACGTTAGTAATTTATTTTTAATGAAACAATCTATTATAGCTGGTTCACCACTGGGCCTCCCTGATGCTCTCCAGATCAAGGCACCCAAGCACTCCAGCACAGATCTCTGCTTGGGTTTGGACTCACCCTTGGGGTCCACCTAAGTGTTGTTTTTTATTTGTTACCAATTACTATACACCGCGTTGTACACCCTTGCCCTAGGTTACCTTAGTTCTGGCACCCTCTGCGGTACCCTGTTTACCCTCTTGCTAATGACTTGTTCCCCACCAGTGTGGCTGTGCATCTTTCACCACTTCGCTGAAACAAAAGAGTTACAGATCTTTCCTTACATTAGTTTACCAACCTCTTTACTTTTTGTGCACTATAATTATATGGGTGGGGCTTTTACTTAGTGCAAATTGGGCGCGCCTGCTGTATGGCATGGCCTCAATGGGGATCACCACCGTTTTCTCATTTTGCAGATGGTTTTGTACATTATTGCGTTATTTTTGCTACCTCCAACTGGGAAGTTCCCACCCTTCTTCTTGTACTTAGTGAATTCATACGCTTTGTGATCTGGGTGTTGTGATTCCCTGACTTTCTCCCAAAATTAACAAAACCAATTTAGTTAAAATTTTTCTTAACATCACATTCAGATGGTGCAGATGGGATCATAGATGAAGGGCCTGGTGGTAATGACCTTGGATAACGATGCACAACATGTCACCAAAATGGGTGTGTGGTTGTTCATGTTGCAAAACGCGTTTTATAATGCTAATTTCTTATATGGAAAAGAGCAATTATCATCACTTGTGGCTCTAGTTTAGAACCATTTTCAGTATACCAGATCAGCCCAAAAAACCCATGCTTGACTACTACCATAATTTGCAGAACACACGCGGTGTAAAAGGAGTTATTTTTACAATATAAAAATGCTTATGCAGTTGCTGAAGATATAGTGGGATATGTGTCCTCATCAGTATTAGTAGCCAATTATCCCTCTTCGTTCTATGATGCAAAAATCTATCCTGGGGGCAAGCTTAATACTGATGAAGAATTTTTTTGGTAATTTATTGGCGTTGTCTGCTTTAAATAAAGATCATTATAGATATTTTTTGTTGACTGCTACACTTTTATCCCCTTTAGGGAAAATCAGCACAACGATTTTGGTAGATACTAGAGATATTGATAATTTTATAGACTAAGACTTAGCTGACTATCTTGAGTTGAGTTACTTGCCTGGTGGTACAGTTAGGGGAGGGGCTTCCCAAGGTATTCCAACGCTAAGGGTCTAGGGTTAGTGGATTATAAAGTTGGCAAGTATCATTTGGTGGACGTTTCCAAGCACTTAAAAACCTTCTGTACCCCAATATTTGGGGGTAGAGTGGTGGCGAAAGTTTAATATAGAAAAAACTTGGAAGTAAACACCTTGTCCTAAACTTTATAGAATGGTCATATATTTATTGTCCCCTTGTCTGAGGCCAATTAGCAGGTGATCTGCCCCACTGGCCCGATATCCACAATCTCAGGCTTGCTCAGTTGCTGAAGCCCTCTCTGGATGTACCTTTACCTCCTGTTTGGAAGGGCTGAAGTCTTCATTTGATGCGGCTTCAGCCAATGTACTACCAGATCAATCAGAGTTTGACTGTGAGTTTAGGCTCACCATTGATCTGGTGCGTATAGCTTCCCATATTTACCCTTTGACTGTATGGGAGCAAGCGGCATTAGATGTTTGAGTTAAAGAGTAGTTAGATTAAGGCGCAATATTTCAGCATACCTTTCCAGTATGCTCCCCATTTTTCTTTGTGGAGAAAGCTATTGTACTTTATGCCATGTGTATACTATGGAAATCTCAACAATGTCACAGTACCAGACTTGCATCCCATCCCGTTGGATTCTCAGATTTCTCGCTATGTGGAAAAGGCGAAAATCAACTCCAAAATAACTTATTAAATGCGTTCATCAGATCCAGATTAAGAAGGGAAGGAGTGGCTAACCGCATTATGACCCAAAAAGAGATTTCCAGTTTCAAGTCATGCTTTTTAAGCTGAAAACGCCCCAGATATCTTCAACGACATATTGGTGTGGCAGGGGGACCTGCTGGGATATGCGCGTTAGCATACATGAGTGAAATTATGGTGCTTTCTCCTGATCATGATCCCATGCAGTACACTTGTGGCAAGTGGTGGAGAGTTTGAGGGCGACCAACATTACATTAAAAACTAGTAAGTGTGAGTTCTTTAAGTCTCAGGTCACCTTCCTAGGCAAAGTCATGTTTGACTAAGGCAAAATGATAACTCCAGACAAGAAGAAGGCAATTCATGAGTGGCCACCACAACTTTGGTCAAGAAATTGAGGAGTTTTGGGGATTTGTACGTTCCTCAATAAATTCACACCAAATCTTTCTGAAGTGGCGGCGCCCTTGTATAAGGCGAGTGGGACAAAATTGCTCTTTTGGTCCCCATATTTGCAGGATGCCTTCCAAGCGGTAAGATGCACCCTATTGTCCAATTCCATCCTTACCCATGTAGACCCCAAAAGGAGTGTATTGTGGCTTATGATGCCTCCAACTTTGCCATAGCGGTGGCCCTATTACAAGTAGGTGAAGATGTAATAGAGCATCAAGTAGTACGTTTTTTCAGAAAGATTTCTATGACTGAGTTAAACTAAACCATATATGACAAAGAGTTATCAGCAGTGATTGATGAGCTGACCTATTGGCGTCATCACGTGCGTGGATCATCCCAACCATTCTACATACTCACAGATTATTGTTCCCAGTTGTACTATCGTGAACCTCGTGTTGACCCCATGGCAGACCCACTGGCATGAAACCCTGTCCCAGTTTGCATTTTTTATGAGCTTATAAATGGCAATGAGAATGGTTTGCCAGATGCATTGAGCTAAAACCCTGCACTAGCTATTGATCCTAAGGAGGTAGAGGTACATAACGCCCACTTGGTGATTACACCAAGTATATATGTCTCAACTTTCTACTCCTTGGCCCACAAGCCAGTACTTGCTCCTCTGGAAAATGAGGAGGAATATGGTATTTCCAGATAGAAAATCCTTTCACAGCCTTTTTTGGACGAGTATACTATGGTTCTTGCCAAGAGCAAGTTATTTCAGGAGGATATTATCAGAGGTTACCACGTGAAGGATGAGATGGTGTGGTTCAAGGGCGCCTATGGGTTCCTGTCAGACCACTTCACCTGGAAATCATCCGGGACCATCATGATGGAATCACCGTTGGTCATCCTGGGAAGGCAAAGACTCTAAGTTTAATCCGATGCACTTACAATTAGAAGAAATTAGCTGTGCAGGTTGCCAGGTATTGTAAGGAGTGCCTGATCTGCAAACAAATGAAGCCAAATTGGCAGCTCTTCACAGGGTTTTTGTACCATTTCAAAAGTCTGAAGGGTCTAGGACTTCTGTATAAGTGGTTTTTATTGTGGAATTACATACATCTGATGATTATGACGCATCATGGTAGTGGTGGACCATGTTTTGAAGTTCGCCCACTTTATCCCCTATAGAACCACAGTAACCACGGCAGAGATAGCTATGCTCTTCATTTTTCAGATGTTTGCTCTTTTAGGGTCCCCCAAAAGATAATTAGAGATTGGGGCCCAAGTTTACTTCCATCTTTTGGGAAGAGTTGCCTAAGACTCTCTAGATCCTCCTCAGCCGTTCAACTGCCTATCACCCCTAATCAGATGGGCTGACTGAACGAGTGAATCAATGATTGGAGCAGTTCCTGTAGTGGTATAACTCCACAGACTATTCAGATTGTGTTTCTCATCTCCCCATGGCCCTATTCAGCTATAACTACGCCCAACATGTATCAAAAGGTTGTTCCTCCTTCTTAACCAATTATGACTTCAACCCCACCTTCAACATGGAGCCCAGTTGGGGATACAATGTGGAAGCAGTTGTAGACTTTTCAAAAACGATTAATAAAGTACACTAGGGTTTGAGCATGAACTTGGATGCAGCTATGCAAGCTTATAAGGATAACGCAGATGGGAAGAGATAGGTAGGTCTTGAGTACGAGGAAATGGATCTCGTGATGCTGGATAGTAAAAACATCCCATCAAGCAACCATGCAAAAAATTAAACCAAAGAGAATTGGGTTTTATTGCTTTGCCAAAAAGGTGGGCCAAGCCTCATACCAGTTGGATCTCTCCCCTCATTCCGGATCTTTTCAGTATTCCATGAAAGTAAGCTTACGTTGTTTGAGGGCCCCCACCAGAGACTCCAGAGGCTTATCTCGTGGATGGAGCGCCGGAGTGGGAAGTGGAGGACATTGTAGCCTCATTCCAAGTAAGAAGAAGTATTAGAGTACCTTGTATCCTAGAAGGGATCTGACGCAGCAGAGAGCAGTTGGGTACCAGCGCATGACTGCGCCCATACACAGGAACTGATAGAAGTTTTCTTGAGCGTTTCCCAGAGGCTGAAGGACCTAAGTCTCAGCAAACCATCGCCACTATGAAGTGATTCCGCCAACAAGAAACTTTTTATCTGGAGAAAGCCCATGGAGGGGGTGGAGCATCAAAAGAACGTGAAGGTAATGTCATGGATTTATGACATGATTAAGGGTACAACTGTATTGATAAAGCTGGGCGTCAGGAGGCCAAAAAGTTTAAGTTATAAGTCCTTCCTGACCTCAAACATACCCTGTACCAACGTTGGGTTTGGGCGAGATATGCCTAGGTTGCTCCTGGTGCTGTGCATGATGCTTGGCCTTGCATTACAGCAAGGGAATTAAAACTTATCAGCTATATTACACATAATAATGGTTCAATTCAGTTGCTTGGAAAACTTGGTTTTGAAACCCAATTACTTTTTAAAATTTCTAGATTGGGTCAGCCTTGCCTATAATCAATAGCTTGAGTTCAGTCAATCTTGAGCTACGGTATCCTTGCCAATGGAAGCAAACGCCTATTGGTGCACTTAAGCTTAAAGCTACTTCTGCCAATCAACGATACCCCTCAAATTGTTTAAGTATGTTTCATCAAGATGAACCTTTCTTGTTAATTGACTTTCCTACCAATAAAGCCATCTTAAGCTTACAAATTTGAAAATGGTTCCCTGAGCGAACCTGTGAGCGGACCTCCTCAAGAAGGTCTCTACCAGTTTTGGTCAGAGTATTTATAATAAATTATTTCTCATATCTTGTGCACCGCTGAACCGCCCTGGTTCTCTCCAGACCAAAGCACCCAAGCATTCCTGCACCAATCTTCACTTAGTTGTGGACTCCTCATTGGGGTCCAACCAAGTTTTGTTATTAATATGCACTCTCCTGCTATATACAGAGCTGTACACCATTGCCCTGGGTCCCTTTTGCTCTGGCATCTATTGCGGCGCCCTGTTTACCATCTTGCTAATTATTAGTTCCCTGGTGGTATGGCTGTGCACCTCGCACCACCTTTCTGGGAACAGGAAAGTTACAAACACTCTCCTTACACCAAGGAAGATATGCTGAGGATTTCAGCCAGTTTTATGGCTACTAAAACCTTGCATTGGTTGTACGCCAAGATCCTACTGGAAACTTCATTTGAATTACTTAAAGCCAGGTGGATTAAGGAAAAGGTTGTGGAATGGGGGCCCTTCCAGGATTGTTCACTAAAAGATTTTTTTACAGGAATGCAAAATAGGCTTCACTCCTCTCAAAATGAAGTTCTGGATTCATAACAAGACAAGTATTGATTTAATTCACATTTGGACAAACCTGGGTATAACCAAAAAAACTCAATGAACTCATCATTGTCACTCCTGCCCTCTGGACAAAACTGGTAGTTTGGAGGGACCACGCAACCCTATCCAAGATGGCGGACTGGGATGCGTCAGGATTTACTCCCAAAAACCACATAGACTTTGATTGATCACAAAATTTCAACTAAGGATATGGTATCAATGCGTGGGGTTATTTTCAGTGTTACAGTTCTCTAGAATTCGCTGAGTTCAAAAGGTAGCTTAAAGCTGCAAATTCATAAAAGGGTTGAGAAAATATGGAAAAATGGTAAAAACCGAATATTTTATCAGGTTAAAAGGTGTCAATATTTATAAGGCGAGTGGGGACACAGTGCCTCAAGGATTGTCGCAGCCCCATCTGTTCAGGATCTTCCCTGGTCTTCTGGATTACCCACCTGATGGACATCCTTAATGTATTTTGCCACCCACCTGACCAAATTGGTGGAAACTCCGCCCCAAGTGATTCAGGAATTTGGAATGAGAATCCTAAAGGCATCTTCGTTCAGATAGGTTTGAGAGACAATTTGTTACAGGTCAATTCATAAGTGGAAAATTTTCTTTAATCGTTATCTCAAATCCCAACAATGCCCCCCTTAAGATCCTGTCAATGGAGTTTATACGGATAAAGTAACCGGCCATGTACCAAATTGACCATTGTCCCCTGGTTGACATCAGCAATGGAGTACTCAGATTTCACCTTATGAATGACCTTATATGGTTTAGACAAAAAAACGTCTAACTTATTTTGTCAGCCTCCAGGTTGATGGTGATAGAAGAGAACAAGGTCACCTAATTGGAAAGTTGGTAAAAAGGGTCGGCCAAAAAACCAGGATTTATCTCTTCCTATAGTGGTGATGATGCCTTGCGTGGCTAGGGCTTTAAGCCGGACAATTTCTTCAGATAAGGCCTTCATATCTTCTGGAGTTCTCAATTCTGGAGGTCTTGGGCAATGGCTGGACGCTACTTGGTAGCTGAGGTGCACGCCCATATAGGGATTCAAAAGAGGGTATCTTTCTTAGTACTAGATGGTCCCAACCCAAGGGGGCAAAAGAGGGTATCTTAATGACTCAGTGGTAGCTTATTAGGTAGGCAAGCATATTGCTGGATTGATAATGATTCCAGAGATCAGGGTTGAAGGTGGCCAACCTTTGTAAAATGGAATTAAGAGTTCCATTAGCGCGTTCTACCGCCCCATTAGTAGATGGGCGTAAGGGGCAGCGAAACTCTGGGTAGTGCCTAATAGCGAGGTAAGTTCTTGTACTACCTGTGGAGTGAAGTTCAACCAAATAACCAAAAGTAAGGTTTGGGGGCACCCATTCTGGGTGAAAACAGATCGAACAAGGAAGAGGGCTGTGGCTTTGGTAGTTGCAGCTGGGACCAAAATCGCTTCAACCCACTTGGTTAAGTGATCCACAGCTAGTATAATATACTTATTGCCATGCAGCCCAGTGGGAAGAGGGACCGCCATTATGATGCTAACGACGTTGAAGGGCCCAGTTGGGGTGAAAACTGAGTGTTGGAATCGAGGATTGGCTCAGTCTTGAAATCAGCAAGTCATACATGCCTCCAAGACCTCATAGATGGTTTCCATCATTTGGTCTAGTAACATTGGACTTCAACCATTTGTAAGTATTTTTAACTGCCCCATGTCCCACAGTAGAATGGCCCTCTAGAATAACATAAGTTTGGAAAGAGGGGCGGACATAAGGGAGCCACTTCTTGCTGACCTTCTTGTAAAGCAGCCCATCCTTAATTTTAGCGTCTTGAGTCATCCTTTGGAGTTCAGCTTGGACCTCAGGAGTTTCTGATTCCCATTGCTCAGGTTAGCCTATTAGATCATATATCCGGTCCTCCTCAGGGGTTAAAGCTGCTAGCACTGCATCCTGGAAAGGTCGTCAGCATTTTTGGGTGAATTAAGCCTGCATGATGGACAATGGTGAAATCATAGCTCTGTAGTTGTAAAGCCCACCTGGCTAGTTGGCCATCTGGGTCCTTCATTTTCTGGAGCCACCAGAGCGAGTAGTGATCTGTAACAATGGTAAAGTGAATACTTAGAGATAAGACTAGTAATGTTTGATGGCTAGCAAGACAGCCATGCACTCCCTCTCAATAATTCTGTAGTTCCTTTCAGCTTA
Organism: Massospora cicadina; assembly: GCA_022478985.1. Classification (NCBI taxonomy): domain Eukaryota; kingdom Fungi; phylum Entomophthoromycota; class Entomophthoromycetes; order Entomophthorales; family Entomophthoraceae; genus Massospora; species Massospora cicadina. The sequence continues at coordinate 28,114 of JAKSZP010006700.1, forward strand.
AATTAGCATCTTACAAAATAGGCCACGGGATGATCAACTTGGCTTTCATCATGTTGTGCTAGGATAGCTCTGACAGCAACGTTGCTCGTATCTTTAAACAATAAGACGGGTTGGTCAAAGCATGGGTGGACTAGAATGGGTTTAGTACATAGGGCAGTCCTTAAGGCATTAAAAGCCTGTTCTTGTTCAGGACGCCATTCAAATGGCACGTTCTTCTGTAGGAGGTAGAATAGTGGATCAGCTAGGTCAGCAATCTGGGGGATAAATTAATGATAATAGCCCACCATGCCTAAGAATACCTGGATATCCCTTAACCTTTGGGGGCGTGACATTCTCTCTATGGCGTCGATTTTGTCTGGTAACAGACTAGATGTCATCCTTGAAAACTTTGTGTCCCAGGAATTCCAGTTTGAATTGTAAAAAAAGCACTTTGAAGGTTTAAGCTTTATATAAGCCTTTCATAGTTAATTGAAGACTCTCTGAGATGCTTGATGTGCCCATTAAAAGTTTTTGAAAATAGTAATGTTATCTAGGTAAATGAGGATGCATGACAGATTCAAGTCCCCAAGGATCCCATCTATGGCACGTTGGAAAGAGTCCAGGGCGTTACAAAGGCCCTGGGGCATCCTTGTGGGCTCAAATAGTCCTTCTTTGGCTATGTTAGCACACTTAGCTCGATCTTCAGGATGAGCTCAACTTTCCAATATCCGCTGACAAGGTCCATGGTAGAAAAGTTTTGAGATCTGGCAAGCAGATGGAGGGATTCGTCAATTTAGGGAAGAGGATAACAGTCCTTTTTGTTGATAAAGTTGAGTCACTGGTAGTCCATCACCACCCAGTGGCTGCCGTCCTTCTTCCAAACCAGCAGAAGAGAGAGGCCCAAGAGCTGTGTGATGTTACCAGGAGCCCAGCGTCGATTTTTTTGAGTTCCACTGCCACCTGTGCCTCTTCAATCTTGCTTTTTTGATAAGGTTAGGACTGGAAGGGGGAGCGTCCCTAGTTTCCACATGATTTAGAACTCAATTCATTCTTCTGAAGTCATAGGTTGAGGCCAAAAACAGGTCTGAATACTCCTTCAACAACTCCTGAACTTTACGTTTTTGGTTGTCCAAGAGGTCTTTGCTGATGTTGGTATTGACCAGGCTGTCTGATGGAGGTGTCTCCAAGACAAAATCTCTCATGTCCTCAGAGCTTCGGACATCATAAATAGCCTCCACCTGTAGAAGGCGGAAATAGGTGGCGGGACTGTTTTGACCTACTATTTTGGGTTTGTCAGTAAGGTTGGCCAACAACACTGATATAGATCCAGTATAAGTTGGGTCTAGGATCCCAGGGCAGGTTAGCACCTCTTTTGTGGATGGGTTGTCTAGGCCTTGGATTTCCAATAGGTATTCTGAGGGTATATTAACATGGACCTGGGTTTTGGCAATGACTTGGGACTTAGGAGGTATGGTAGTCACCCTAGGCAAGTAGATTGGAATACCTCTTGCCCATTGACAGCAGGAGGGGACGGTCAGACTCAGGAGCCCCTGATGTGATATTTGAGCCAATCTATCTGAACTTCACTCTCCAATAAGCTGGCTCAAGCTTTAACTTCAGTTTTACAAACATGAGGGGTCTCAAAGATCAGAGGGACCCAATGCCATAGTAGGGACAGGAAGCCACCATCATAATGGAGTACTGGTGAATGGTCTCGAAGGAACTGTGTCCTAAGGAGAAGGTCATATCTAGGGGTTATCCAGTGTGACTGCGGGGGTATTTACAGAAAAATTTTCAAATCAATGTAGAGAGGAATAAGCCCCTATAGATCGGGTACATTGTGGGCCAGCGGTGCCATACTCCATATAGTGTGGCAGATCTGGAGTGGTCTTGATGTGCTTCATTAACTTGGATGATATGACGTTCATGGGGGAGCCACTTTTGACTATGCCAAGGAATAAAATTTTATGAACTCAAACTGCAATCTGGGTAACCAGACTTCTGAACTGGGGCGGCAGCATGAGGAACATGGGAGAGTCATCAATAGAAGAGTAAATAGTATCATTTTCTTTATTATCATTGGATACCAAAGCTTCTTCACCAGGTTCAATAGCTCCAGGTTCGTTCAAGGATATGGAGGATTCTTGAGGCTGGGTAGGGATGTCAGCATGAAGCGCATCATCCTTCATGTTAAAAGCTCTTTTCCCGCCTCCTTGGTAAGTTTTCCAGCAGGTCTTGGCATTGTGTCTGAAATTATTACAGTAAGTGCTTTGAGACTGAGGATTTTTCTCGTTTAGACCACATGGACTCTAGGATGGTTAGAGGAGCCTGTAAATGTAGACTTATAGTGTAGAGTCAATACAGGAATCTCATTAAGTTCTTCCTTGAACTCACAGATACAGGTAAGCCCATTATTCTGCCCAATCATATGTATTTGAACCTCATGGTAGGATCCCAATGCAGAAATGACAGTGGTAATAGCATCATCCAAGATGATACGATTTGTAGTGATTAAGGGTTGTGCTTGGGCATAAAAATGGCTGGTAAACTCCATGGGGCTTTCTACTTTATTTAGTCAGATACCCATGAACGTCTGTTTTTGGTTGGTCAGGGTTTGATTTCTGCCAAACTCTTGGATTAAGGATGTAAGGACCTGTTCCCAGATGTCGCACTCCTTCATGTGGGGGGTCATGATCTCCTGGGCAGTGCTATCCAGGCAGGAGTGGATATGCTCTACCTTCTGCTAGTCGGTGGCCTCCTCCATGGAGCTCTCATATGCATACAGGAAGGAGTTAATGCTTTTCTGGCTGAATGAAAACCTTTCTTTAAAAATAGGTTTGAAGTTAGTAATAAGAGGAGTGGAGAGGGTGTTAAAACCAGGGTTGGGAGCTGGCTCTAAGAACTCAGTTTCTTAATAGTTGTGGGGGGCCTGCTAGTCCAACCATCATCTTAGGCCCTTAAGGTCCTCCTGAATATCATCCCAAATCTGGTTGGGGGAGAAAACGGAAGCCTTGTTTTGTGACTTTCTCCTTTAGAGATTGTATCTCAGCACCCTGAAGGTGAAACTGGTTCTTGAGTGTAGTCAAAAAGGTTTCAAACCCTCGACAAGTTTGTTCAAGCTGAGAAATGTGAGTATTGGTAATCTTGGTGAAGGCACTTTAATTGTAAATTTTGTCAGACAGGGCATCAATTGAGACCCTTGAGTCGAGGGGGCTCCATCAAATCAAAGTTTGCATCCCTGAGCTATATTCCAAAATTGATCGCATAGAGCAGCCAAGGCTGTTATCACATCCTTCCGCCATGGGTTTTTAGGGCCATCAGGGGTGGGAGCTGAGGAACCTGGGGGCCCAGGAGGTCCACGGGGACCCTCTGGCCCTTTGGGCCATACACGCCCTTCAGGACCTTCACTCCTGGAGGAGTAGTCGTGAGAGGCCAGCTCCCAATAGTGTTGTTATAGGGTTTGTACCAGATCCTCAACTTGTAGGAGGCGCTGATTCCATGTTGCCTCAAGAAGTTGGACATTTCAATGCAGCTGTCCTCAAGATAGCCAGAGATCCCGCTGTTTAACACCAAAATTTATTCTAAGACCTCGTTGATCAACCGTAAGTTATCAATAATGGCCTTGCAGTTGTCATGAACAAAGGAGGAGGCTGCGTTATAAAAATTGACAATATGAGTGTGCAAGGCCTGGGTGAGCCCCAGTAGTTGGGAGACCTCTTGATGGTGCAACCCAACTAGTTGGAGTTGGTGATCAATAGCTGGGTGAACTAAGTTGTGAAGGTATCGTTTGGGACCCAGTGCAAGTTCACTGCTGGCAGCTAGGCTGATTCGTAGAGGTTTCACATGGTAGAGGGAACAGAAAAGGCATGGGAACAGCTGGAGCGAGCACCCATGGAGTAGATGCCATTTATTAATTGTTGGACAGCATTGTTAAGGCTCTTGTACTGAAGCTGGTACTGACATCCATCAATAGAGGGCAGGGAGAACTGGAATGTGGCCTGAAATTCTAACTTTTCAGGTTGCGCGGGTGGTATTTCATACTGCAAGGTACTAACCCATCGAGCAACACTTCTCAACTGACCAGTGAATTGGTCTTTAGGGCTGCTAGTATTCTCCATTGTTTGTGATAGACGTTTTCACTTAGGACAGCTTGGAGTCCCCTTTAGTGAGCGCCACGTTTTTCAGCGTTACAGTTCTCTAGACTGTCACTGAGGTCCGCAGGTAGATTGAAGCTTCAAATTCATAAAAGGGTTGAGAAGGAAACGGAAAAATGTTATAATACAAAATATTTTCTTAGGTTAAAAGGTATCATTATTTATAGGGCGAGTGAGTGCACAGTTTCTTGAGAATTATCACAGCCCCATCCATTCAGGATCTTTCCTAGTCTTCCATATTGACCGCCAGATGGGCATCCTCAATGTATTTCGCCGCCCACCTGAAAAATTCGGTGTAAACTTCGCCAAACGTGACTATGGAATTGAGAATGAGAATCCTGAAGTCATCTTCATTCAGATAGGTTTTAGAGTAAATTCATTATGGCTCATTTTGGAAGCGGGGAATTCAATTTGTTTGTTATCTTAAATCCAGAAAGTTATGACCCCTGAACTTGTGTGGGACTGACTAAAAACTGGTGTCTGAGTCGAAGTGATCTGGGAATGGAAACAGTAGTTACTGGAACCCTCCCTTGCAGCCCCTTGTGCCACCAAAGGCTTCACTCTGTCAGAAGCTTTCAATAGTGCAAAGCCGACTTACCAGTCAAAATAGCATGCTTGTTTAACAATGCAGGTTGGAACATCAAGAGTCAAGAACTGGTGCCAATGTAACTCTATCACCCTCAAGGTTCTTCAATTGTATCTCCATTTGTCATGAAACCTGAAGCAGCTCTTCATTGATGTTACCTTAGATTCTCCACCAACAACACACAAGGATGGCAGGAACTAGAGGTTAGTGCAGAGATGGCCCATAAAATCGTCAAATAAAGCTCCAACATTCATCAGATCAAGGCTTTTCTGAGCTTTAGCTTCATCCTTGACAAGATGATAAGTTGGATTCTTAGATGAAGACTCTGGCTTAGGCCACAAAACCATCAACTAAAAAGAAGTCTATAGCGCTGCTACTGCACAACTTAAAGAGCCATCGTTTAATAGCAAAAGTAGCCATATTGACTTTTATCATTTTAATCAGAAGCAGATTTTTGGACTGAAAAGCTATAAACTCCTACATATGGGATGAAATTTAGATTCACCTCCAGCTGGTCGAGGAGAAGAAGTGGTCAGCTCTGATTGTTGTGTTTTTATGATTTCAATAAAATTCAGTTGGAGGGTGACTACATTACCTGGACCATAAAATTCAGAGTAAAAACTTTTTCTTTGGCCAAAGGCCAAGGAATGGGTTCTGAATAACCTTACGGAGGTTGTGGATATGACCTGACATCAGAAAGAGCTTGACGCTGCTTATAAGAGACATGGGCACATTATACAGTAAAGCACCAAGGCTGAGGATGAGCCATTTATGAATCTAAATCCTGAGGAATACAATATGGATGAGAAGACATGCCCTGAACCTGCAGCATCTCATCCAACACAAGCAGGGCGGGAAGAAAAGGAGGATGAGCGCTGACAGAAGGCTAGCATAAAAAAATAACCAGAAAGCTCACAAGCTGAAGGCCACATTGATAGTGGCAACCAACACAAGAAACCTACTACTGATAAACGCTCAACTATCAAAAATCCCGCCAAAAATTAAATGCTGGCAATCAGCTATGTTCTTCAGATGGCAAGCAGCCAAATTTTTTAAACCCAATAAAAACCAACTGATTTTCTCAAAATGTACCTAGTGGCTCAAAAAGTTGCACGGCAAGCTGTTTCCAAGACAACCGCTGATCCTACAAAAGATTGCCCCATGTATGTACTAAAACCTACCACCCTCTTGATCAATAAAGAAAAGGGGATGGCTACAGAGTTCCTGGTGCACAAAATGGCAAGGAAATAAGATTCCTGTTCCCACCAAGTACCCCTGTCAATTGGCTGATACTCCTCGTCTTTCTTCAGTGCCTTCCACCATAGTAAAACCAACATCCATCTTAGACTCAATGCATAACCAATAAGCCTCATACCCATGGATCAGGCAACCAGGAATGATTATGCAACAACCAATTCTAGGGAGATCGCTAGCGTTCTGACAAGGGAGAGGAAATAAATTACTAATATACTAATATAAAATTTTTGACCTAATATTTATTTCATAAACACATGTCTATTGCTAAAAGAAGGTACTAAACTCGATCTACAATGCTAAAATCCACCTATGGTCCTTAAAAATCTGGCGCCAAGACCTATAGATGGACATGTATTAAAAGTTGCTTTCAATAAAAACCTGGACTTGCAATTTGTGAAGAGTTGCTCGCTGGCAAGATCCTAGTGGCCAAGGCCACTGATAGGGAAACTGGTAGAAGCCTACAAGTGATCACAGTCTACAAATTTTACAAGTACCAAGAAAATCTCAAATTTTAGAAATACTTGTTGGAGGTACAAACAGAAGATGCTGCAGTATAGCAGGAGATCTCAACTGTTAAATGAATACACGCTGGATTACATTACAATCTGTTAGTAATCTAACAATAAGGTCAATGATATGCTTGAATACATTGTATCTTTGAGGATCTGTCTCAAAATAGATGAAGAGGATGATGAATCCATGATCCTTATGCAGTGAACTTACTTTAGTAATGGAGAGCTGCTGAGCAGATGCCATCTGGACTACATCTTAGTCACACATGACCTAAAGACGCTAACATTATACAGAAAGGTATTCCTAAAAATCAGAGAGCTACCATATGATCATACAAGTTTCCATCAGTCTGGGTGAACCTTAAAGTGCCACAAGTGGCAGATCTCGCCATCTACACTAAGGGACACTAACAGGTGACAGAACGTTAAAAATGGTTTTGATCAGCTAATTACTTAACTGGACCAAAAACTGGGAATGATCCCCTTTGATTCTGTAGAAAATTTAGAAAAACCTCAAATTATGGTTGCTTCAATATAAGAAATCAAAACAACAAAAAACTGCTGCCATGAACCAGGTGATTGATGCTTTGATACCCTGGAGCCCTTGCGGTAGGAGATCAAAGACTAATGGAGCGACTTAAGGAATGTGCATAAGCGCTATGGAACTCTCTTTAGTAAAAAAGGACTCTAAATGATGACTGAATGCCACCTATTGGCACCAAAGACTAGTGGGAACAATGTCCAAAGAGAGCTTGGTAAGCCTCAATGAAATCTGATCTTAGGCATATACGGCAGGTTAAAATCTTCTCTGGTGAGAAATCTTTGACTAAAATTATTCTAAGCGCAAAATTAGGTACTTTTCTAGCAAGCGTTTCTTATACCACAAAATGAGTGGATTGATGACAAAATTTTAATTTACCCAGTTACGCTGGCATTAGAGGAAAGCTTAGCTAAGAACAAATGGAATCTCACCACCAAAATCACCATTTCAGAGGCGAAGAAATACCTGAAAGAGTCACCATAGGGGAAGGCACTGGATGCCAACAGCATGTGCATGGAAATGCTGAATGCTATTCATGACTGCATCACGCTGAAACTCGCCCATATGTTCAACTACTGCATTCAAGCTGGTCACCAAATTCCTAGGGGCCAATAAACCTTAATTTTGCTTTTTTACAATAAGGGCACATGGTGGAATCTTTAGAACAGGCTAATAGCCCTTTCCAATGCCATAAAAAGCTCCTTACGAGAATTCTATCAAACTGCTAAATGACAATGGCGCCACACTCTCCACAAGGCCTAAAATGTATTTTCGAGGGTAGCTTAATCTGGGACTCTATAAAATCCATCCAAAAACCTTCTGTAGGACATGGAAATATCTGAGAATGGCTATCTAATGTTTTTAAACACGGAGAAGACCTAAAATTGGGCAGTGTGGTCTTCCTGAACGCGATGATATGAGTGGTTTGAATCCCCAATGGCTCTATAACCAGGATTACCACTTTGTATTTGTATCTAATCACAGTGTTATCACTACCAATGGCATTAAATATATGTTATTTAAATGGGAAGGGCCTCCACCAAGTTGATCTCATGTCACCAGTCCTTTTCAACTTCTCCATAAACATCTTGTTAGTAATTTGGAGACAAAGCTTCAGGGCTTAGTCCACCCCTTACCAACGGCGACTCAGAATGTGGGACTTTGTGGATAACATGGTTGTAGAAATTAGCTCTGAGGATGACCAACAAGCCGTCAAAGAGTTTCTTGCCCTATATAAATTGTCATCAAATGTGAATATTTATATTGGGAAGACCACCGTAATAAAGATTGGTAGTCAAAAATTTAATCTGCCATCTTTAGCACTAGGTAGTCAAAACTATATGTGAGATACACCAATATTTTAATCTGCCATCTTCTTGACCCCAATCAGCCCAATGCAGATAATCTGCTACTTGGGAATTTGTTAAACAAAAAAGGTCTGGTGGTTGAGGAAATGGAGCATGCGGTACCCACTATTATGTAAAGATGAATGGCCTACTGAAAGAATGAATTCATAAATCTTAAAAAAAGATTCAAGTGATCAAGCCACTAACTATTCTGTCAAAGATCTGGCTCACCTCTCAAGTACTGCTAACAAGCCAGACATTGGAAAGTAAAACAAAAATACTCCTCTGAACCTTTCTATGGTACTTGTTGAATGTGACACAAATCGCCCTAATACTCTTTTTAAGCCCAAGAGGGAAGGGGTATAGGGTTTTTGAACTTTGAAACCAACGCTAAGAGGATATGGACAAGTCATTCTTCCACATGGTGCAGATGCATATGCACTTTACAAACCTTGTGTGGGGTGTCAACTGGGACCAAAGTCAGGGACAACCAGAACCCATTTTTTGTGCTCTAAGATAATGGATAACGGCCCACCAAAAACTGAACATTCAGTGGGGCCCTATTACTGGTGGCTGTGCAACTGGGTGGTGAGGGTAAGCAGATGGTCATTTCTACCTTCAGCATAGGATGAAAAATAAAAATTTTGATGGGTATTAAATCTCACAATTCAGCAATAAAATCAACAATAACATGGAAGGAGCGAAATCAAATTAGAAACAGATTTGTCAACAAGGCAATCGTTAAAAACTGGTATGACTGGTCAATAAACCATATGTTTTGCAGATTATATTTTTAATTGTCAGAGAGCCTAAAGATTTGGGTAGGAAATTATGTTAAATCAAGGCGAGTTAATAGAGACAATTATGGTATGACGAATAGAGTGAATCATGGTGGAGCCTCAACAAGTGGATGAAACACCTAAAATTGTAGCAATTAGAGAGTTACTAAGCAGAAGTGTTGAAACTGACTAAATATTCCAAAGGAGTAAGAGTTGAGCGTGAGAATGAGAGAAGGAAGTCTTTTGGAAAATGGAGAGTAGGAAAGGGATAGCAGCAGTAGCATGTTAGTTTATATATTATATAAATTGGTGGCATCGAATAATAGCTCCTTATTTAGTACTTTATTTTTCTATTTATCAAGGACTGTCGGTCTTCATTCATCCATCTGTTGCATGGTGGAACTGAATTTGTGCAATCAGCTAGTGGAATTCATTCACTACCGTTAAAAGTAACAGCAATAATTTTTTTGTTATAAATCCACGTTGATCCAAGTTAAGAAACTGCTCCTGAAGCCACCACCAACCCACCAATGAGACTCTGAATTTTATACAATTGGATGGAGGAATGTTACATTACTAACCACAACCTCTGGGAATTGGTGTTGGAAAAGAACTCTAAATTGTTATTCCACAACCTGTTTCAAACACCTGAAAGATCTTACACAAGGCTTTAAATTAGGCAAGAACAACAACTCAGACTACCCATATAAGAACTACATGGTATGCGCTGAGCCTAAACAGATCTTGGCCATTGCTACTTCGAATGTTCCATCCTCAAATGGTATTGATCTACCATGAGGCACCTCCTTTCCAAAAAATGGTCATTGGCTGAACTGCATCCCTCCCAAGACCTGTTCTTTGCAAAAACCCTGAGCAACCAAACAATCCAGCTGTGGGCCTTTATCTATCAGTATTATATATGGGCAGTTCACTTGGCAATTGTGGCCAAGAATTTAAGCCATGAACGCCCCCATTACATAAGTCTGATCTTAAAACAATTCTGCTCCTCTCTGATCAACCCAAGTGGATCTCAAAATGTTCCTGATTGATTCCTGGGTGATATAAAGCTTCTTGCCTATCTTTCCTTACAGACCAATCATAGAACATGACAAAGTGACCCAAATAATGAAGCTCATGTGTAGAGTAAGCCTGACGATGCTAGAACAATGTCTAGTGGTGGTAATCTCCACCAGGAATGATCAGCAATGCTACCCAATTAGCATCATCAGACCCAACCTTTTATTTTGACTGAAACTTTCATTTCAGTCATTCCCTCTTGCTTTTGTTCCTATTAATATATTATCTTAAATAAAGTATGGAAAATTTAAAATAGTGTTAGAGTATAGAATTAATGATCACTGACTCCAAAGTTTGATCTTGCTAGATAAATTTTGGGTAGGGATGATATATTCTGTGTTGCAAGATGCACCAATGCCCCAATTGAGATAGCAAAATAGCTAGGCGGTCCATGGAGTTCCTGGACAATGAGAATGCTGCACTTGGAGGTTTACCAGGATCTAACCCTCTTTCCCATTAAATATGATTCCCATTTTCCCCATTAATTGGTGTGGTATTGTCCCCAGTTAAGCCCACCTCAGATAGATAACATTTAGAACATGATTACAAACTTTAACTATCAATATCTATAAATTTGATTATGGTAGCTTCAGTTATTAAGTAAAACACATAGAAGCAACATGTATGATTTTTTAGTATTTTAAAGTTGTACCAAGAAACCAAGTTAAATAATTTAATCAGATAGTAGTTTTTAATTTTGTATTCTTTCCATTTTTTACAACTATCTTTATTTTTATAGTTTATTTGTAAATTTGCCTGTTTTTGTTTTCATGACTAATTCCATGGGTGTATTAGTGCTATATCCTTCCAAAGTTGCATAATAAAAATAACCTATCTTTTTTATTGCTTTACTTTATCTTTTTGTATATTTATAAGATGCGTATAAGCTGATGCTTTTATTTTTTAACCTTTGGTAGCTTAACTCTTATATAAACTCCAATAATTTACTTATCACATACATATAAACTACACCATTACCATAACAAAAACTAACATCTCCGCACTAACTATAACAAATTTGAATATAATTAGGGATGTGATGCACTGCGAGCTATGCTAAAAGAGATCATATTCTAATGGAAAGCCTAGTGAACTTATGACAAAATCAAATCTTATAGTCTCACTCATACTAACAAATTATAAATGCCTCATAGAGGCGTGTTTAATGCATGTCAGAAGTTTTAAACATTTTTTTAAAAATGAGATAGGAAATTGACCAGATTAAACTATTTTATTTCTATATCATATTGAAAAAAATTGGTCAGCATAAAAACTAACCTCTTAGTACGTTAGGGTAACAACTAATTTTAAGAAGACTACCAATCTTTGTAGGGTTTGACAATGCCCAATGGATGGTGCTTAATCCCAGGGGCTAGCTGCACTTATAAACTCTAACAACAAATAACCTATGCATCAGCTGAGAAGTAATTCGTAAAAACAAATTACTTAAGGTCCCTAAACAAGCCCAAAAGCTGTAGTAGGACAACTTTGGGTTTTACTGGTGCAATCTCCAAGGTTGGTAGAAGCAGGAACAGTGCCAACCCCTTCAAGGTTTGAGACAAGTTATTATTGTATTTTATTAGATAATAAAATTTTTGAACAATAAAAGAAATGAATTGCATCCCATATGGGACAGATTATCTAGGAATGGGGTAGTTAAAGAGTCTTGTGAGTGTGAAATGGATTGGCAATTATGTTTGAAGGGACATGTTGTTTATCCAGCGGATTAGATAAAATCTGACGGTTTGTTACACAGAGGTTGAACCCACTGATACAACAGGAGGATTTTATAATGATTGTAGTTACTCAAGAAAAGATAGTAAAATATAAGAATTAGAAGCTGCGCGCTTCTGGTAAACTAATTTTAATGGCAGCTTTGTACTGCAAAACTTAAAGAATCTTCACCCACTATAAACTTCACACTACAGAAGCCACTGTAGATTACTTAATAGAGCGATCTCATCTTCCTTCTCTATTACTCCTGTTATTTATCTCTTGCTGCAGTTGATCCTACAACTCTACCAAACAGCTACACTCACAACCTAAATGCTCAGTGATATCTCATCAGGATTCGCTACCATATCATCATCTCTCATTATTATTCTATAGAGTTTGATTCGCTGAAAACCATCAGAGCTTAACAAAATACCTAATTTATATTATCCTCAGCTTCTAGTCATGGTTAAATTTAATTATACTGATTATAACCTAACTCCTTCCCAAGACAACCGGATCCAGTGGATTACTATGCTTTCGCTCAACTACCAATACTGACACATGTAAATCCTGGTAATCATCCTAGTTGGAGGAAACAATATGATTAATTTAATTACATGTCCCCCTATTAACCAAATGGTATTCCTTTCATGGTGTATGAGCTGTCCAGTTGGTTTGCTTACTGTTTGTAGGGTCAGAGGAACTTAGAGTGCACTCAAGTTGATAAGCCAACCACTCGCAGGGTACTTGATTGTGTAGGCATCAGTGCCCATTTTTTTCATCATCTTGAAGGGAAAAATCTAAATTCTAGATAAAAGCTTAATTGCTAGCTAGCTTATTACACCGGCCAAAACCATGCTGATCATGGAACAAGACACGCTCCCCTATGGTGAACTATAGCAGTCCACTGCATCTCCATTGATCATAATTATACTCCCTAATTTTTAGCTCAATCCGGTAAAATATACTTCAGTCTTAAGTTTAATGAGCGTAGATGTTAGATTAGAAAGACGGCGTTGAGGGTCCATTCCGCCTGTATCCTCTACACAATGGTAGAGGAGTGATGGCTCAGGTGGGTGTCTGCCAAAGATTAATCAAAGCAGACTCTTTCCCATAACTGAGTGGTAGCTAAAGTTATATGCAAAAAACAGTAGTATAGAGAAGAATACTCTAATCAGAGGCTCCATTCCTCACAAGCTTCTGAAGGTTATTTACTAGGTATCATTAACCCATTTAATGGTATCATTGAATTTGGATGGTAGGAAGTAGTTAGCACTTTTCAGATCGCCATTAAAACTCATTCCTCTTAGGTAGGGCATGGGAGGTGAAGTTAGTTTCTTTATCTGTGAGTATGAACTGCAGGAGCTATGCCGTCGGATGACACACTCTATGATGAACTTAACAGCTGTTATGGCACCCAAATTGTGAATGGCTCGTGCTTCCACCCACCAAGTTAGGTGATCTAATGCCACCAGGATGTACTTGGAGCGATTTGTGCACATTGTCAATAGCCCTTAAACGTTGATGGAAACTTTATGCCAAGTGAAATGAGGTTTAACCAGATAATAAGTGGTTCTCTTATGGAAAGGCTTCACCACTTGGCATTGATGACAAAAGGAGATAGTTTTCAGAAAAACAAAGTAATTAATCTCCCAGTAGTATAGTGGATTCAGAAAGTCCAATATTTTCCGCATTCTCCATGACCCATCGCCTTGTGGGCGTCAAGTTAGAACCTGGTTGAGCAGAAGGCTTTGGAAAACTAACCGTGACCCCACTAACCTGTTTAAACAACTTACCATTCTTCAAGAGGTATCCACTCTCATTCCATTCAGCATCCAAATGGTTTGAGGTAACTTGTTTTCATATTTATCACAAATAATTCTCTCATACATTATGTCAGCTAGATCTGCCGTGATAGTGACGATTGGCAAGCGCAATAGCTAGTTATCATTTTTGTGTTTAGTGCCCAGATGGTGGATTATCTCAAATTATATGCTTGAAGCTTAAGCGCCCATTGTGTGAGGCGGCCCTCGAGCTCCTGAAGATCTTGTAACCAGCGTAGCAAAGTGTGATCAAAATAAAACTTTGGCTTTAATCCATGGAGATATAACTAAAAGTTGTTTGTATGCGTAGATTTCCGCTAGGCTTTCCCATTCCATCATAGTATAATTTCGCCTGTGGCAGTTCAAACTTCAGATGCTATATGAACAGGATGCTCCATTACATCATCGTCCTTCTGTGACAAGACCACTCCCACAGCGGAGAAAGAAGCGTCTGTCTTCACAACAAACTCTTTCTCAAAGTTTGCATATTGTGCAATGGAGCACTTATTAGCTTGATCTGTAGAGCGTTGAAATTGCTCTGAAATTACTTCATCCTCTAAAAGGTGGCTTTATTTTTCATAATCTCAAAGAGCGGGGCCCCAATGCAAAAAAAAACTGAAAATGAACCTACAATAGGTAACTAAACAAGACAAAAAGAGTTTGATATCTCGTTTGGCCTGGGGTTAAGTCAACTTCTGGATGGCTTCTACCTTAGTCAGTTGCATTTGAAGACCGCTTGCATCTAACACAAACGCAAAATATTCAAGTTGCTCTTTGAAAAATGGCATTTGCAAGGCTTGATATTAATGTTAGCCACCATGAGATTGCTGAACACCTCCTCTAGGTGATCTAGGTGCTCTGAAAATACTGGGAAAATCTATTTATGTCATCAAGGTAGACAAGGACACATGACAGCTTGAGATCACCCAGAATAATGTCCATTGCCCTTTGAAATGTAGCTGGGTAGCTAAAAAGCCCTTGCGTCATCTGAGTAGCCTGGAATAACCCTTTAATGGTGATCATAGCACACTTTTCTCGTTCTGCTGAGGGTAGCTCAATCTTACAGTACTCTGAGATCAGGTCATAGTGGAGAAATAGTGAACACCGCCCAGAAAATCTAAGGCATTGTCAATTTGGAGTAGCAGACTTGAATTATTTTTTGTGATGCTATTAAGCTTCCAATAGTCAATCACTACCTGGTCATGCCTTCCTACTTTTTAACGATTAGCACCAGCGTGGCCCAAGGGCTTTTTGATGAATGGAGCAGACCTGCTCCAGAGACTTTCTATTTCGTCAGATACTACCTCTTTCACAGCCATCGAGTGACTAATTGGCTTAGACTGAATAGGGGATGGTCCCCAATGTCTACTCATTGAACCACTTCTCAAGTGCACCCCATATCATGATTGTGTGACACGAAAATTTCTCAATATTTTGGAATAATGCCATCACCCAATCTTGGTGCTTTTCTGATAGACCCATCAAAGCTTTGTATGGAACTACCACCATTATTCTAGCAAATTATGAGAGGGGAGGCCAAGATCATCCAACAAGCCCAATTTAGGGATCTAGCAGACCTCTTCAACAGGCATAAGGTGTAGATAAGCCACCTGATGCCAATGTACATAATGAGTTCCTTCTGAAGGATAGCAAAAAGCACTTTAATCGCCTAGGGCCAGATACTAATATTCCTGGAGCCACATAAAGTTTGAGATGTGATTGTTGGTAAGGGGTCAAGAACTTCCCCAAACAACCCTTCTGGTATTTCTACCTCAAGCTCCATTCCCACAATGACTTGGTTTCCGGAAAGTATCATTAAAGTACTTGCTTAATGCAGCAGTATTCCTTAGTACTTTTATACTTGATTAGGTCAAGCCCTATTTCACTGCATCAATTATCGGTTTTGGATGTGAACTACTCCAGCACAGTATTCCAGGTTGATTTGACCTTCTCAGAAGGACTCCTT
Source organism: Massospora cicadina (assembly GCA_022478985.1). Taxonomy (NCBI): domain Eukaryota; kingdom Fungi; phylum Entomophthoromycota; class Entomophthoromycetes; order Entomophthorales; family Entomophthoraceae; genus Massospora; species Massospora cicadina. Next base: position 43,850 of record JAKSZP010006700.1, read on the forward strand.
CAGTACCACTTTGATGTAAAGTAACCAGGTATCCATTGACCCATCATCTCAAAGGTTTCTTCCACCATGTCAACCATGGCCCCAAAATGGCACATGCTTTCAGCGCCAATTAACATGTCATTTTTGTGGTTGGGCAATACGATTGCTGGTGAAGAGACAGTGATTGACCTGAAACAAAAAGGCAACGTGCAGTACGCTCCATACAAAATAGTACTTTCTGTTCCTGTGGTCTCATATACCACCTGATGCTTTACGTCAGGTTTTAGTGGCAGCTTAATAACCATCCTTGTCAACCCTATGTTAATTGGGGCATTGGTGTCAATGATAGCCTATGTTTTCGTTTTCTCAACAAAAATATAACAATAAGTCACTCAGAATAAAAGAACCATGACTATTTAATACATTGATGTCCAAGGAATCTTATTATCAAGAAAGTGCATAATACTGGACACTAACGGTGGTTACTCCTTTATGATTTGCTCAACTAATATGGCGACTTTCACGTCCTCCAATTAGGACACATCCGAGGAGGTTTAGGGTTCATCAGCTGAGTTACACTCCAGTTCCTGGAAGGCTTATGGTTTCTGAATCTCACAGCGGATCTCTTCCACGATTCCCTCTTTGACTCGAGAGCGGGCTACCACGTTCATTTTATAAGGTTTGGTGGTAAAGAATAATGTAATTGGAGTCTTGTGCACTTACTTCATAGCTTAAGGATGACATGATTATGGGGACCAATAGCAAGGATAAAGCTGCACGTCAGGAGGCAAAAAAGGTAAAGTTGGCCGGCCTCCCTGATCTCAAACATACCTTGGACCAACTCTGGTTTAAGGCGAGATATTCCAAGGTTGGTACTGGGTATGTGAGAGAAGTTCAGCCCTGCGTTAAAGAGGTGAATTAAAATGAACCAGATACATAATAAATAATGACAGTTTGCTTTGGTTTCTCAGTGAAAGGGGTCTCAAAACCTGTTCAGTTTTCAAAATTTCTAGCTCTGGTCAGCCTTACCTACAATTAATAACCCAAGTTTGGTCAATTACCAGCTATTGTACACTGCCCAATGGAAGCGTGCACTTATTGGTGCACATGGTCTTAGCACCACTTCCACCGATCAATTATCCCCCCAAATTCCTTAAATTTGTTTACTCGAGACCAACCTCTCTCATTGATCAACTTCCTCCATAATAGAAACCTTTCATTAGTATAAGTTTTCTTTATGTTAACTTGGGCGAACCTGTGCGCGAACCTATTTGAGGAGGTCCCACGCAACATTAGCCATTGGATTTGAACAACTGTAACTCTCTCCTCTGGTACACCTCTGGGCTCCCTGGTCCCCTCCAGACCATGCCACTCTTGCACTCCAGCCCAGAGCACCGCTTGGGTATGGACTCCACTTTGGGGTCCACCCCAGCCTTGTTTTTTGTCTGGTTTCAGGTTTTTTACATCAAGTTAACTAACCTCGCCCTAAGTTACTTCAGCTTCAACACCCTCTGCGGGACTCTACTCACATTATTACTGACAAATAGTTCCCTGGTGTTGGTGCTGTGCACCGTGAACTACCCTGCTGGGAACAGGAGAGCTATAGACACTCTCTTTACACTGACATAGGCTGACACATTGATATCAGATGGGACAAATAAAATTTGACGCAGAAGAAGTAGAGCGTCCCATCTCTACTCCACTTGTTCTTTTACCTGCTCGTCCAACTTTGGCAGAGCGGCATGGACGTTTCACTTTGCAAGACAACACACTGCATAATTCCCTATTGACCGCACTCAAAGCAAAAAAATCCAGCATAATATCATTTTTGAACATCAATAAACCCGGTCTGAGGGTTATTAACTGAGTGGGATGAGGCGGAGCATTAAAAACCAGCCAGGGATGGCTTGAATAATCATAAGTCAGTTGAGGGTTGGGCAGCAGATTGTAACTTGGCCGAGGGTTCGCTGGGGCTGTATAATTTAGCCAATGCTGGCCACTTGCAGATGGACCTCTAGCGGCAGCCATGGTCAGTTTCTGGTCCCCTTTGGGTAGTTTAAATGTGGCGGAAAATCGCCGCAGATTTTAATGATCCGCACTAGAGGATATTCCCTTGAGGAAAGGAGCCATCACATTGTAGAGCTCCCAGTGGGGTTTTGTAGTGGCAGTCATAGCAATACTAACATCCTTTTCTGAAAGTATTTCTGTCCATACTCGCACATGAGCTTCCATGGTGAAGCATTAAGCAAATTTTGAAATGGTTTCATTCCGTTGAAACCTGATATTCAAAAATTCTGCTTTCCATTGCGCCATATTTTCTACCCCACTGAACAAGTGGAGCACCGTATCATTGACCTCCTTTTAGGTCACTTTACTATCTTTCAGGTAACATGTGACATAGTTAGTGCCTTCAACATCCAAAGTGGAGATTTCGCAACTTCGCCTTACAGTGATTCAATTCTCCTTGAAGCAAACTCAAACCACTTGAAGAACCCATGCATATCTCTTCCCTGGTTAAATGGGGGCAACTTTCGTTGCGTACATCACTTTGTGTAATAATCTGCAGTTCTAGGGTGTGAGCTGGACTGTCTCCTGCCTAGCAAACGTACCCTCACATGGGGTCATAGGTAGGGCGGGGAACAGAACCTTCAGCCATTGGGTTCTTTTAGGGAGTGGTGGCCTCTTCAGCTGGAATAGCAATGACAATTGTGGGTTGCTCACTAGTGGAACCATAATATTTGTTTCCATATTAAGACTATCTGCAGCCTGACTCCCTTCAACCACCTGGTCCACAAACAGCTCGTCCACTATATTCTCAGCTTTAACTGATCCGCAATGACAGCAGCCTTCCTTGACGTCCTGTCTAAACTAATCGGCCTCTCTTTGTAGATCATGTCATATTCCTTTTCCGCAGCCAGTTTTTGCGCAAGAATTTGAAGATGCTCAATCATATCTTTGAGAGCTTCTTGCAATCTCGAGCTCTGTTGATTGCTGTCATGGGCTTGACGAGAGTTATCATCTAGTTAATTCACTAGTGCAGCTGGCTCTCAAAGGAGCTCCTCATTTGATCATCAGAGTCTTTCCAAACTAACCTGGAGGTCAGCTTATTCCGCTAGCTCAACAAATGGAGGGGTCAAAGGTAGTCATCAATAGACACTGCTAAAGCTCTTGAGGTGGTCTATCTGATCCAACAATAGGCCATTATCAGCAGATCTGAAAAACAAAAATCTATAATTTCCAGTGGTGCGATGAGTTGATCCACTCACGTCTCAACTGACTAAGATAAATTGCAACAGAATCAACTTGCGCGGGTATGCACTGCTCCAACAAAGTAACCTGATCTTAATTTGAACCACAGCGGAGTTGATACCTGACACCCATTTGGTAATTTCCTGAATAAAAGTTTGGTGTTCATTACTAAGGTAGTCACATCCCTAATCCAATTGAGCATATCTCCTCTCCAACTCAGAAGTTCACTCATAACTCATGGTAGCTCCTGATTCAAATGGGGTATAAGTTGATACATCTGGCTGTGAGAATCAGCAACACTTTATGTACTTAAACAAGAGCCTCCATCACCTCTTTGAACGTCTGTCCTTGGGCTTTACAAACCTTTTATCATTTTTTTGCACATGAGCAAACTGCATTATGTCCCAATTTCAATGTTGTGTTGAGATAGCACTCACAAAAGCAGCTGAATAGCAGCTAAACATATGCAACAAGATATTCTATGGGCCCTGGGTTGGGACCATCTAGTACTAAAAAAAGATATTCTATGGGCCCATGAGAGTTGAGACGGCGTGTCAGGGGTGATCATCACTTACCCAATTAGAACATATGCAAATTTGTATCGCTGAGCCTGACCGCGCTTGTTAAAGAATATACTCATGAAATTTTTTATGGTCCCCATCATAGAGATGGTACCCCTGAAGAAGCCAATCCTTAATACTGCAAAGCTGAGTGGCGTTTACATCCATGTAGAGTCCATACTCTTTAACTCAAGGACAAGACAAGCGGATAATGCTAACTTTATTAGGGTGTCACCAAGGCCAGCTGGCTCATTCATGATGAACAGGGCTGGTTCCTCATTGGAGGATTTTATAAGATCGCCACTACATTTGCTACGAAAACCCATGAGATTCTTGGCAAAAATAATTAGAATTGTCCCTAATTACAGGTATTTGAGATGGAGAGTTGAATCAGCGGGCCAACTGTAGTGAGCACCACTGTCATCTATCCTGTGGATTAGGTAAGATCTGGCGTTTTGTTGCACAGAGGTTAAACCCACTGATACAACGGGAGGATGATATGGAGATCGTCGTTTCCTGAGAAAAGATTTAAAAATTAGAAATAGAAACCACGCGCTTCTGGGAAACCAATTTTTTATTAAAAGCAGCTTCATACTGCAAAGCTTAAGGTATCTTTACCCATTATTACCTTCACGCTATAGAGTCCACTGTAGTTTACTTACTAAAAGCGATTTCTTTTTCCTTCTCCATCACTCCTGTTATCTCTCTCTTTCTGCGGTTTTTCCTACAACTCTAAAAAGCAGCTATACTAACAACCTATTTGATTAGTGCAATCCTGATGAAACTTATACCATATTGGCGCACCTCTCATTCTTACCCTTTGGCATTCAATTTGGCAACAACCATCATGTACATAAAGATATACCTATCTTTGATTATCCTTGTCTTCTAGTCATTGTTAAATTTATTTATACTGATTATACTGAACTTCTTAATAAGACAACAAGTCTAGCTGATTCCTAGGCTATCGCTTGACTACCAATACCAAAATAATTAAATCCTAGTATTTGCCTAGTGAAGTAAACCATCCAGTTAATTTCCTTACAGGATAATCACTCAGAAATTTGCAGAGGCGATAAGCAACGTTGGATTATGGATCAGAACGTCCACTCCATAATCTCCAAAAATTTTGTTATTGATGATGGCGTGAATTACTGGATGAACTTTTGGACAATCAACAAGTCAGCATGAAGGGTGGATTCAAGAATAAAAAAAATAAGCACAGATTTTAATTTTTTAAGGAGAAATTAGAGAGGAAAAACTTATTTAAAAAATCCTATTAGGGAGGTCGCCTATATAGCAGATATGGCTAAAGGTTATATGAGATAATGCTGTTGGGCTTTCATTTTCAAGCCTAATGGTGCTATGCCCAAGAATCTGACAGTCAATACTTGAAACTGAACAAGTCGCATGACAAGTATAAGTATCTATTTAAAAGGGTGTCAAGTTACCACTTATTTCCCATAAGCTAGAATATCTGTCTTATGGTAAGTACAGCAGAATGGAATTATTGTTGTTAAGTACCAAAAATGAGATGCAGAATTAACAACGAAACTTTATTATAGTATAAAATTGGATTTTGGGGAGGGCACCCCAGTGATAGAATATGTACTCTCTAACATTGCCTCCCAGAGTTCAATCCCAGTAGATGAACTTTGGGTTAGGGACAATTATGACTGTGTTGGCTTTGTGCACCAATGCCATGAACTGAGATAGCGAATAGCAAAGGCAGTCCATGGAGTTCTTGGCCTATCATATGCCACACATGGAGGTTTATAGATTTTATTCTCCTTCTCCATTTTCCAATTCCCTTAATTGGTGTGATATTGTCCTCATGTAAGCCCGCCTTGGATAAAATCTTAAATTTAAAAATAGGGGTTTTTATATGTTTTATCTAACAATATAAATTAAAAGGAAAAGGATTAATAAGATTATAGGAGGTGACATTCAGAAGGGAGTCTCTCTTGATCAGGCGATGCATTCATGATGGTATTATACCTTTGTATCTTTTTTAGCACTAGTTGTGCTAACCCAAAAGGGAAAGCCACCTCGCATCTTTATATATAAAATGGGCCAAACAAAGGGATTATCATATATAAAAAGTTCCCAATATGGCGCCTCAGATAACAGCATAGTTAGCCATATCAGATAGGTGAGAAGGCTTTAAAGAATCTTTTGTCTGGCGCCCACTTTAGCTGGCAGACCATGGAGGACAACATCAGGGTAATAGCATCAGCAACATGTGGAATAAGGAGGTATAATTGTGGGTTTTCTTTGATGATGAGGTGGCAGTGTCCATTGCCTCAACGTATAGATCAAGGTGATGCTCAGAAAAAGTGAGAGAGCAGGCACACAATTGAACGACTTTTTGCGCTGGTGTGTTAGAAGATAATGGTGTCAAAAAGAGAAGTTATTGCTGGATTGATGTAAGCGTGACTTGCACCAAAAGCAAGCTTTTCAATATAATACTTCTCATCTTCCTCAACATCATGGGGATAATTGGGGATAGGAATAACCTCAACAAGGAGCTCCATCATCCCAAGGAGTTGCTGGAAAAGTAGGGTGTTGGCGAGGGGCAGCTGCAGCTTTAATGACAATTTTATTAATATTTTTATAAGCTGGAAAACCGTTTTTAAGGGCGAAAACGGCGGGGACGTGATTTGGGAGGGTCGCCGAAGAGCTTATCAAAAGTAAAATACCGTTTCACAAGGTATGGCTATTCATCCTCATTAATCTTTTTTTGAGAGCCTCGAATGGATTGTATAAATCCAGCATTGCGCCAGCCACCGGAATTAGCAGTGTTAATAGCTGATTGGCCACATGCTGTCAACCACGGCAGCTCAGCTGAGACTGGTTCAGCCATCAACTCAGGATTCTGCAATCTGGTCAAATTATTATCAAAATAGGAAATTTTTTTTAATTGCTGCTACTTTTATAACAACGCAAAAGTGCTTGAGGTTGGGGGTGGGAGAATAGAGACTGGTTCTAAAGATTGGGGTAAAATGGCCACCAGCCCAACACCCAAGGGAAGAGCGGCAGAAGTGGCGGAAGTGGAAACTGTGGGGCACTTGCACTTCAATTGATCAAGCTCAAAGCGCAAGGGGCATATGATGTGGCCATTTTTGATGTGTGCCCAGAATGGGTGATCAGGGGCGGATCTGATCACAGTGCAAGGGGGAATTGCAAAATGCGAATTGGTATGAGATGGTCAGATCATCGCAAGGGCGCAAGGCCCTACCTAATGATCTACCCCATTTGAAACCATTTTCTGCAACATGAGGTCTGCACCATAAATTGCAAACTCTCCATAAGCTCATGACGGAGGCGTTTTGGAGAGATGGGAGAGCACCTGGCGAAAGGGACCACCAAAGTGGCCTCATCTGGGAGCTGGGTTTGAATGGTGGTGAGAGGAACCTTTTTAAAAATTACTTGCAGCTTGGCTGCTGCTGCATCAACTAAATAAATTTAAGTCAAGATCAAAGAACCCCTTAAAAGGGCAGAAGTTAATATAGCCATAGGGTTAAAAACCGCCGTGGTCATCTCAATGATGGCTGTGCTCGCGTATAAGAAGAGAATTTCCATAAACGACCCAGAGTCCAAAACGCAAATTTCTCTTATAAGCACAAAAGGGCTCCAGAGCACCACCTGAGAGCTTGTGAGGTGGTGGGCCAAGTCCTGAAGGGAACATAACGCCTAGGTAGCGTTGGGAGGTCTAGCAGAGCCAGCCTGGGCGTGCTTTAGCTGGCAGCCAAAAGATTCCAAATGGCAGCGCACCATCACTCCAGGCTGGGGCAGCAGGCGTTGATTGCATCAACATTGGTAAGTTTTAGCTTGATTGAGCGGTCATATTTTTGTATTTTTTTAAAAAAAATCCGAGTTTGACTTCAATATAGTTATTAAAGCAAAAAATTATAATGCCTAAGTAAAATATTTTTGATAAGGTAAAATTTTGAGTTTAATACCCAATTCAGATGAGTCTGGGGGTCACTTAGGTTGATCCTTGGCAGATTCTTAATTCCTACCCTTGTTTGGGAACATCAAAATTTACTGCCTTGAGTACCACCTTTAGTCATTGTCACCTGACCTTCTGATGATCCATCATTAAATGAGGCAGGAGTTCATCTCAGTGTATCTTAGGCTTGATTTAAACTGTTGGATTTTCCCAAAGTCAATTTGATCTGGGCAAAATATTGACTTCTCTGGGTAATTTATTAAGGTAATTCTTTTTAACATCCTTCTCAGGTCTAGGTGTCTATTTGGCTTAAGGAGTCAAATGGTCAATATTCTTCCCATCATGACCAATATCAGAATATACAACATCACCCTTTTCAGGAATATTGGAAGTTGAGTGCTAACAAGAATCAGCTATGAATGCGGTTGGTTGTTACTCCAGTTTTCAAAGATTTGATATTCATCACCACGTTTGTACATGATAGCGTATGGCCCATCCCAGATAAAATCAAATTTATTCTCGTCAGGTCGCTATTTGATTGAAATTTATAGTACTAAGCCTGAAATATCAAAAGCGTGTAAAGGTTGGCGAGTTGCATTTGCTGCTTGACAATCTCTTGTAGCCTTTTTTGGCTATATATTCATTGCCTCTGTCAGACAATTACAAGTCTGATGTTGTATAAAGAGTGATTCAGGTTTCAATTAAAGAGAAATTAGCCAAAAAACTCTGGCCAATTCTTGGTGGAACCCTTCATTCGGGGCAAACCTTTTAATAATAATAAAACCCAGCTGATTAGTTTGAGTTTAGGTATTCAAGATATTCTGACTCATTAGCAGAATCAAGGGAGCACTTTCGAGGCTCAACCTGCCTTTTCACATCTAGTCCAGAACCAACACCTAAGCGAGGACCTTCCCTTTTTATAGTATGGCGGAGGTCTCCTAATGTGAAATAATATTAGCTAATGGTGATTGACTGAATTTAGTTAAATCTTTATCCCATGGGTACATCTGGCCTAAAATATGACTCTCCATCTGTCGTTCAGCTAAAGTGAAGCAAGTTTTCTGAGCTTAAATGCTGAATTCCCATATTTCCTTATTCAGAAGGTAACAAACCATTCCTAACTTTTCATTGAATTCCATTTGACCATCAATACAGTTATTATATTGACTAGTCAGATATTGAGAAAGTTCATTTTTCCTTACCCCTGTGACACTTAATAAAACTATTGAAACCTACACCTTTCTAGTTTTAAGTGTCTATTTAAGTAATTATATTAAGTGGTTTAATCCCCTTTTTTTGTTAGTAATTAGGTTTCAACGCACCCAAGCGAGCTTCTACTACCCTAAATCTAACAAGTGGAGCTCATTTCAGGGGTAGTACACCACAATAAATTATCAAAAATTGGAGGGTGTTGGGGTGAATAACCCTTGCAACCTCACCTCTGCTTCTAAACCCCAGCTAGTTTCCCTTGAACATCAACTAGCAAGCGCATTATCAAGGCTTAAAAAGATTGAACAACACCCATTCAAATGACTTTTAAAGGATAAGTTCACTCCTGGTGAGGGTAGTATTGCTTCGTTCTTATACGTTTATGAAGCAGCCAAGAAGGGGTGACTGACCACCAGAAGGTTAAGAACATCCTTTCACGTTCAAGTCGCTTGGCCCAAGAACTGATGGTTCCTTATATGGGTACGCTACACACCTGGGCTTAGGTTAAAGAAGCTCTTATAACGTAATTTGGATCCAAAAAGAGCTAAGTAGAAAAACTGGCTTTAATGCGCTTTTTTATGTATTAAGGTGAACGTATCACTGCCTTTTCTGAGCGATTCTATCTTGCTACTCTGGAGATTATCAGCATCTAACATGCCAAACCTAATAAAGCCATCGCTGTTATGTTATCTGTATTAGCTTCCCAATCTTCTTTAGCTCGGCATATCATTTCCATAAAGTAAGCTTTTTAAAAACGTCTTTGACATAAAAGAGACCTTGTTAGATGTTGCTGATTTGTATACCTGTGCAATAACCAACGAAGCTGTGATATACCCTCAGGTTTGAATCATTGTGGAGTGCTCTACTAAAGCCCTGATAAAAGAGGCTATGTTGACCCCTATGCGGATTACAACTCTGAGCCCAGCACCTATGGTGCAGCTCAAACATGATCTTCCTCTGCCCAGCCAACCTGAGGTTCTCAACCCAGTAATTTAAAGTGCATCCTCGTCCCTGGGGCAACGCTCCTGGCTCTCACCTTGCCACCAAGATCAGCTTGTGCCATTTAACAAACCTCTTAAGGTGGTTAAAAGCCTGCTCCTAAGCCTAAACCTCAATCTCAGGTAACATTCACCCCAACCAACAATGAGTTTAAGGAACAGGTTGATAAAGCTAAACCATCTGTTTCACAAAAACACACAGCCACTGAAAGACCTAAAGCTGTTGTAGAAGAATCATCCTCTTCCACGTAGCTATCTTCCTCAACCTCTCAGCCAGCTAACTCAGATTTGAAATCTGTCTCTATGAGGAAGCACAAACCCCCTACTTTAAAGGTCAAAATCCGAGCTTTGGAATTTATAACGCCTCCCCCAAAAGCTAATGAAGTGGAGGAGCCACTCCAAGACCTATCATGCCCTAAGGGAAGCCCCGAACCTACCGCACCAATTGTGGCCTCCCAACCTGAATTAATAATCCCTCTGATGACGAATCTAAATGAGTTAGCGAAGATAGGGGTCACTATGACTTAGGACCCCCATATGAAGTGGAGATACTCGACACGTTGAACCCTGATTGAGTGGATTGGGCTTGAATCCCCTCCAAACTTACCTCCTCCAAGTGTTGAGGGGTTTTGAGGTCATTGACACTGCCAGTGATGCTGAACAGATTGCCACCTTGATCCTCCCAAACCAGTGTGTTCATACCCTGCGGTCTATCCAGGAAAAACATCCTGAGATAGCCAAATGACTTGCCTAAAATCGAACTAAAGAGGTGTTTCACTCTTTACCAAAGCTTGGGAGAAACTTTAACTTGAGTGAAAGTAATAGTCAATGGAGTGAGGTTTAAGGCTGTCCTTGACATTGGGTCCCCAGTAAACGTTAAGTCATCAAAAATCATTAAAAAAAGTAAACTGGCCCCAATCTTGACTACACCCAAGAATTTAGGAATGCAGGTCCCAACAACATCTGCGCCATTGGGGCATATATGCCCATGCATTTTGGGAAGCTCATCTTGTCTGCTCCTGCAGTGGCCCTAACTTACAATACCTATGATCTAATCATTGGCACCCAGTTCAAGCTCTAGTGTAGGAAGCTATTAACTTGAAGCATGGTTATCTCTCTCTGCTTAACTAAGAGGTTCCCCTAATTTTGAAAAAGATGAGTGTAATAAAAAGTACTATGTTTGCACAGTCAGTACTCTCTCTCACTTATAACTACATTATAACACTTCAGGATGACATACCACCGTTACCCCAATAAGTAACCGACCTCGAGGTATCTCTTTCTATGCTTCTGAAGAAGTAACTATCAAGGCTGGTGAACAAAAAGTAGTGGACATGAAGATTACCTTGCAAATCTCACACAACTGACTCCTGCACCTAATTAGCATTGATGAAGCTAGTCCTTTAAAGCCCAAATTTTTGCCAGGCGTGCTAGACCCTGCTTGTCAACGACTCATCAACCTTCTGTTATGGGAATCTCATCAAGAAGGATATGGTTGTAAAAAAGCATCAGAGATGGGAAGCGGCATACTGATTCCCTTGAGGAAATAAAGCAGGTTCACTGTATTGAATCTATGGCGGATATTGGTTTACCCACTGACCAGTCCATATTTATCTTACCTTCATTTCATATTTCCAATGATTTAACTTCAGATGAGCTGGATAAAGCCACACCCTGCTTGAGGCATACAGCGACATTTTCTCTAAATCTGACACTGACTATAGGCACATGAAGGGTCGGACTCATACCATTGACGTTGGTGATGCTTGGCCTATTCACTCTAAACCCTACCACAAATACTAAGTTGAGGAGCAACAGCTGCGGACGGAGCTTAAACATCTGTTAGAAGCTGGGTTGTTGGTGCCTTCCTAAAGCCCTTGGTTGTCCCCACTTCTATTGATATAGATGAAAATGGAGGTCATTGGGTAGTTATGGACTGCCGTAAGCTGAAAAACTCACAAAGAAGGACGGCTACCCAATCCCCCACATTGATATGCTCTGGCCCAGTTCTCTGGGTCTAAATTCTTCTATGCCATGGACTTGGATAGCGGGTATTGGCAGATGGATCTTTCGCCACAGTATCAGGAGAAGTGCGCCCTTATCTGCAGTGAGGGTTTGTTCCAAACAACTCTGCTACCTCATGGGCTGTGTAATGCACCTGCTACTTTTCAGCGGGTTATGGATCACATTCTCTGGGACTTTAAGCTGATCTGTGTGATTGTCTACCTCGATGACATCACAGTACTCTCTAAAACATATTAACGAGCATCTCACTCACCTTAAAGAAATGTTTCAACGCTTGAGGAAATCTAAAATCAAACTAAAGCCTTCCAAGTGTAATTTCTTCCAGAAGAAGCTGAGATTTCTCAGGAAAGCCATATCTCAATATGGGATTAAACCTCTACATAATAAGGGTGAAGTAATATCCAAGATGCCAACGCCTAAAACTCTTCATAACATACAAGTATTCTTGGGTATGATGGGGTACTACCATAAATTTATCATAAAATTCCACCCAACTCAGGAGCCCCTTTTCCGCCTCCTGGCTAAGGAACACCCCCTTCTATTGGGGTGCTGAACAAAAGTCCGCATTTGGTACTTTGAGGGAGCTATTATAAAAAGGACAATACTCCGCCACCCTGACTATGGAAAGCCCTTTATGTTGTTCATGGATGCCTCTGATTATGCCGTTGGAGCTATCTTGACTCAGTTAGATGAAAATGGGATCGATCATTCTATTTCTTATTTTAGTAAAATGCTTTCAAAGTCTGAGCGCAATTACAGCGTCACTAAAAGGAGGGACTGGCTGTCTTTTTCTCTGTTAAACACTAATGCCCTTTTCTATAAGGGACATACTTTAAGGTGGATACTGATCATGCTTAGTAAAGTGGTTACAAAATATGAAAGATCCTAATGGGCGGTTGGCTCTCTGGACTCTTAAGCTCCAGAATAATGATATGACCATTGAAATCGAGCCTGGACACGCCATATGAATGTTGATGGGTTAACGCATCTGCCTGTCCTTCAACTTGACAATAGTGAAGCCAAGAGGTTGCATGAACTCATAATGACTCCTGACGCGTGGGCTGATGAAGATGAACTTGTATAAAAGATGTTAGTAAAACATTCCCACAACACAAAAGTGTAGAACGGAAAGTTATATAGGAAACTAGGGGAGAATTGCTTGCCTTATCTTAGACCATCAGAGCGTGTACTCTTGATTTTGGAGTCCCATACCCTTCTAGGGTATAGAGGAGTACAAAAAACCTATGACATTGATTAAAGAGCGATATTTTTGGGAAGGCATCATAGAGATAACAACTGAAGTCCTGGATTCATGTCTGACCTGAAGAAGCAATCTGTCTTCAAGCCCAAGTATCAGTATCAACCCACTACGCTTCAGCAACCCTTTCACACCATAAGTCTAGATGTGGTAGGCCCTCTACCTCAGACCACTAGTGGAAATCGTTATATCTTATTTAGTATTAATCATTTTACTAAATGTTTTGAGACTGTGGGTCTTCCTTCTCAAACACCCAAAGCCACGGGCACGTTCCATCATCAATATATATTTTCTCGTTATGGTTGTCCCCCAGGTCCTGCTCTGTGACAATGGGAAAAATTTTACCTCCCAACTGAAGATCCTCGTTACCTCTACGGGCATGCAACAACTCTTTTCTGCCCCTACAACCCCTCAATAAATGGTGCTGTGGAAAGAGCCAATGGGACATTAGTCTCTATTATATTTATAATGGCCACTTCTGGCCCTCTTCGCTGAGATCTTTGCCTACCCAATGCTTTCATGGCGTACCGCATCATTCACCAACAGCTTCTAAAAATATCGCCTTTACAAGTATTTTATGGGCAAGAACCTGGGGTTCCAGCTTTACTAGCAAAAGATATCTTCACTGATAAGACTAATCTCAAACAAGCTATGAAGAAATTAATCCAGCACATCATCCAGTTGCAATCAGAAGTGATGACCAACTTAGCGAAGACAGTCACAAAAAAGGGACAAGATGCTAATGAGCTCTGAGCCCCTCTTCCTTCCTTCCAAGTATATGATTTGGTGCTTTACTACTACAATCGTATCACCCCTAGAAGGAAGAAACTATGGTATATTTGGGAAGGACCTTATGTAGTCACTTAAAAGCAATGAGAGGAGTACTCCATCAAATCACTTGCTACAGGAGTTAATATTAACCAAGTTCATGGCCGATTTCTGCGGCCTTATTTTCCCTAAACACCCTTGAAGGGGTGATGTCAGAAAATTACAGTCTGATGCTGTATAAAGAGTAAAACAGGTTTCAATAAAGTGAAATCGGCCAAAAAACCATGGCCGATTCTCAGTGGAAAGCTTTGAAAAGGGCAAAACATTTAATACTAATAAAACTTGGCTGATTGGTTTGAGTTTAGGTGGTCATAGTATAGCCGACTCATTGGCGGAATTAAGAGAGCACTTCCAAGGCTCAACCCACCTTATCACATCTAGTCCAGAACCAACACCTAAGCGGAGACCAACCCCGTTTATAGGCGTGACGGAGGTCCCCCAAGGTGAAATAATTTTAACTAATAGGGATTGTCTGAAATTAGTTATATCATTACCCCATGGGTACATCTGGCCAAAAATTAACTCCCCCATCTGTTTTTCAGCCAGTGAAGCGATTTTTCTGAGCTTGATATGCTGAATTCCCATATTTTCTTATTCAAAAGGTAGCAAGCCATTCCAAACTTTTCATTGAATTCCCTTAGACCCTCAATACATTTTATATACTAACTGGTCAGATATTGAGAGGGTTCTTTTTTTCCTTAGCCCCTGTGACACCAAATAAAATTATAAAACCCCTACAACTTTCTAGTTTTGAGTGTCTATTTAATTTATTATATTAGGTGGTTTAATCCCCTTATTTGTTAATCTTTAAGTTTTAATGCACCTAAAAGAGTTTCTCCTACCCTAAATCCACTAGCCTCTGACTGAAGTTCTATAATCTTCTAGCTATCTTTTTGCCACTTTCTCCAGCTCTTTGTTATTTTCACTGGTAACTTCATGAGCTAAGAAGGCGGGATTTCCTGGTTTGCTTCAATATAAGGCTTTGAAGGGAGACATTTTGATAATTCGATGGAAGATTATCCAGTAAGCCATCAATGCACTTGAAGATATTGGTCCTAGTGTAATGGTATAGTAGTGTCCATTTCGTAAAATATTGAACTCAACGTTCCATTAGCTCTTTCTACATCCCCATTAGTCAAAGGCTGAAAGGCGCTTATAATATTTATTGAGTTCCCATACTTTTAACTAAGATCCTCACAATTCTTGCTGTAAAGTTCTTCCCATTATCTCATAACAGTATATGTGGGCATCTGTGCCTAATAATTAATTTTGATTTAAAAAGTTAGCAGTAGCTTTGGCGGTCTGTGCAGAAATTGCGCTTGCTTTAACCCACTTTTGAAATGATCAATTTCTACAAGAATATTGATTACCTTCTATGGTTCAGGTAATTGGCCTACAACATCTGAACTGGAGGCATGAAAAATCTGCTGAGGGGTCATAAGCTGAAACTTGTAGCTAGCCTTATGTGGCATCTTCTTTTTACAAATTATGCTAGCGTATAAGACTTCCACTACAGAATACATTATTCCTTCCCAGTAGTAGCGATCCTGATGCATTTTTAAGTTTAAGGGTCCTCCAAAGCCTAAGGTATTGTGGGCTTTCATTATAACTGGTACTCATTTTGAAGGTCACAAGTAAGATAGCTGGTTATTTCTGATTTTATTGTATAGTAATCTATCAAAAACCTTTATATTTTGAGCATGTCATTTGAGCATATTCTGAACTGGTTCATCTTCGTCCTCCCAAGAGTCTGGTTTCATTTGAATGTCATGTAGCCTTTCAGCTTCACTATTCTCAAGGTATAGCAGTGGCAATATGGGCAGTCCATCTAAGACCATATGCTTTAGTCCAGCTCAAAGGAAGATATTTATGTTATAGTGCTGAAGTTTGAGAGACCAGAGAATTAGTCTTCCTGTAAGATCTTTCATGTTTCACAGCCACTTTAATGAAGCGTGGTCTGTCACAACTGTAAAATTCATACCCTACAAGAAGGGCCAGAAGGGTTTCTCCTCCATGAGAACAACTAAGCACTCTTTCTCAATGATTATGTAATCTCTCTCAGCTTTAGAAAATGTTTTTCTTTAATAGGACAACATTTGGTTAATGTCATTCTCATACAATTGAGAAAGGATATCACTTATGGATAAGTCAGATGCATCAATAAACAGAATGAATGGTTTCCCATAGTCTGAATGTCATAAGATTGGTGATTCTTCAACGAATTCTTCATTGACTCATAGACTGTTTTTTGCGCTACTCCCTATATGAAAGAAAGTAGTTTATGGAAAGCAGTTGGACAAGAGGTTTAGAGTTGAGCAAAAATCAGGGACAAATTTATGATAATATCCCAGAATTTTTAAAAATACATGTATGTCTTGAAGGCTGTTCAGATCAAGAATTTTGGAGATTACTTCACCTTTTTGTACAATGGTTAAGTCCCTTCCCGCACTATGACATGTCCTAAAAATTATAGGTACTGCTTAAAAAAGGTACACTTCAGATGTTTTATTTTTTATGATTTTTTCACAGTCATTGGAACACTGATTTGAGATGGTCTAGATGATTTTAAAGGTTTCAATGAAGCTGTTATAGCATTTAAATAAATGATCACACATATGAGTTTAGAATCTTTCATGATGTGATCTATTGTCCTTTGGAACAAGTCAGGAGCGCTTCATAATCCATGAGAGACATGAATAGGTTAAAATAAATTCTTGAGTTTATATCAACGCGCATTTTTCTCGGTATTCTGGTAATATATCCATCTACCAATAACAGCTGGTGAGGTCCATTGAGGAGAAACAATTTGGACTGGAAAGTCAGGCCAAAGCTTTGTCAATACTGAAATCAGATAGCTGTACTTCTTAGTGATGCTTTTTATCTTTCTGTAATCCATCACTATTCTGTGACTAAAGTTATTCTTTATGATTAACAGAGGAGATGACCATGGACTCTAAGAGTGCACAAGCAAGATGACATCTAATAATTGATTGAGTTTGGTCTTAATGTATCTCTTCTCTATCTTTGACTTCCTATATGGCTTCAATCAGATTGGGGTTGAATATCATACGTAAATACTATGTGTCCAGCTGTTCATGTGACTATAGTCGACATTTGACGTGGATAAAACATCATGATAGTCTTTAAGTAATTGATGCAATTTTTAAGTTCCTCTTGATTTAACTTAATGGATATTTGGACTTGAAGGATAGCACAAATTAGATTGTCAGGGTAGGATAAAATCAAGGTGAGTACTAAAATAATATATCTTGTCTATTTTACTAATGGGAATTAATTGACCTTTCACAATCCCTTAATATTTCTTGACTAAGATATCTTGATTAGTTAGGTTGCCAAGTAGTAGCCCAATAGGTCTTGATAAGCTGAATTGACGATTCCTAGTAAAACTCTTTGTTCAAATCTACTGAACCCACCAACACTAGTGATATTTAGCAAGCAGTTCAGGGGTTACTCAGGTTTACGTTGTAGAAACTACTTTTTTCTCCTGATTTAAGCTTTTCTCCTCGGTGACATAAGATGGTATTCCCTCTATTGCATCTACTGAGTTGAGTAGCTTTTTTCATGTTTCTTCCAGGGTAGAATATCTCAAAGGTAAAGTGGAAACAGGGTATGCAAATTAGACAAGAGAGATCCTTCTTGCTGAAGTCTTTATTATACAGTACCAGGGGCACTTAATAGTTGATGAGTAATAATCTTTTTTCATATTGATAAATCCTTCATATTTAATAATAAACTGCGTCCTAATAAAACATCATAATGGATGTTTTCCAGGCATTTGTGGAAGCTGAAAAAACTAATTTGCCAATTTAAATCGGCAGGGATGAGTAAGCAACTATCTCCTTGGTTTATTTGGATCTGCAGAACTATACTCTTTTGTATAAAGAATAGTCTGAGGTGAGCTAAATCTCTTTGATTAGTCATGAATAAAAAACATTGATGGATGATCTCATATCTAAGACAGCCATAACTCAAACCTTTTTGGATTACCACATCTACTTTGGTAATGGTTCTTGTAAACTTCAGTGGAAAGGCTTACATTTTTAAGAGGCAAAACGTTACATTAAGCTTATGGGAAGTATTAGGATACTTTTAATAATTCCAGGATACTATTAATGCTTGAGATGGGTCATATCAAAAGAACGGGGTACTTCTAAGTATCTCTGGCTGTATTGATTAGCTTAGAAACCTGATAAGCTGATTAAGGTAAGTGCTTTCAGTAACCTGGGCGTCATCTATGTTTTTTAAGCTCATATGGTCCATAATGGTTAGTTCATCATGTGAACCTAATATGTAGCAGCCTGTATCCTTATGTCCCTCTTCAGAGTCATCATTGGGTTTTTTCAATACAATTGAGATGAGCAATTGGCAATGTTTCGCTTTTGGATACTTTTGGGTAAGTCAGCTTTAGAGGTAACTGACCTTAAACTGACCTTCCTTTTCCTTTTTGCAAATGCAGGGTTCTTTTTTAAACACACATCCTCAGTATAGTTATTTTTCTTATAGTAGTTGCATCTTGGGTTTCCGCTTTCTTAGACTTTGCTTCCTCTACAGTATACACTCTTGGCTTTTTGGAAGCTTTTCATGAGGTCACTGGCTTGTGTATGTCAATTACATCAAGCAGGATCTCTTAAATGTTTAATATAAAGTAGCATCTTTTTTTGATAGATGTGACAACCATAGCTAGATTGGAGTTACTATGTAAAACAGCAATGACAGAGGTTAAAGCATCATCCAGAGTAAGCATATTTGAGGTCAACAGCGTTTGGCCTCTGTAATAAAAGCAGTCAAAAAATTTGGCAAGGGTTTCTTTATTATTAACTTTTGGCGGTACTGTTTGTAATCCGCTAGGCTGGTGCGCATGTTTAGAACCATTAGCAACGGATGGACGATATGAAGATCATCAATCATTAATGAATAATAGTAATATAAAAATAGGAAGCTCTTGTTCCAATGGATACCACTTTATTATATACAAGAATAGCAGACTACATCCGCTAAATCTTCTCCTCACTTCTTCACTCTAAAACCTCAATCTTCTCTTACTACCAAAAAACCTCCCATTTTCCAGTCTCATGTTCATCTCTTAATTTTCAGTATTCTCAGTCAGTTTCACCACTCAGATTAGTTAATCCTGTTCACTATACTTTTAGGGGTTTCGCTCCATCTTTAAGGCTCTGTTAGAATTTAATCTAATTGCCAAAATATTTATGCCTCTATTGACTCACTTTGTGTTGACACAATTTACTACTCAAACCTTGAGGCTCACTTTGACTAATAAAATATGGTTCGCTGAAGTATATATATGGCTTATCATTCAGTAATAATAATTTTCTTAACAATTCTTGCTGTTGGGATTTTTGCCCATATTCCCAGCCTGCTAGATTACCAGGAATCGCTAGGGGAAAATTCCCTAAGGCGAAATGAATTGGAAATTGGTTGGACTGAGTTTCAGAGTAGCTACATTTGGGGTATTTTGGGATATTTGCCTGATCTTGTCTGTTGGGATTGATATGAATGAATACTTAAGATCTCATCAGGTGGAGTTTCTGACGAAATAGGGGCATCTGATAGTGATTAACTATCAGGTGTACTGATTGGGATCATTCAGGTTTCATCACCGACTGATTGGGAATGAATAGCAAGTTGTGAAGTGAATGATGACACCTGCAACTAGTGAATAGATCAGTTGGTGTGTGACCTTCCTTGATGGGTAATAAGTCCCATTACCTAAGCAGGTCGCTAGCCAAATGTGGTTGGTTCTCTTGGATTGAGAGGAAAACATTAGGGACACGTTTTCCAACTCTTTCCATTTAGGTCTCAAGGATGTCAAATGATGGAATCCTAGCCAGGATGGGGAAGACCATCGCTGCCAAGATAAGGATGGGTGATTCAATGGACTCAGCTGCCGTTTCATCGTAGAGGTGTCAACTGAGGGTTAGATGACTGAATCCCCACTATAAATTCCCTAGGATTCACTTATAATAAAAAAACAGCATTTAGTAAAACAGTAGTTACGAGAACAGAGTTATATAGTTCTATTATTCATCCAGTATATAGTTTAAGTAGTAAACTATCATAAGCTTCCATTGTGATATACTTCTCAAGGATATTATTGCTGTGTGCAATAACTGTAAGACTCTTAGAGAAAAGAGTAAAGATCTGAGAGAGGATCTAAAGAAGTAGGAGACACAATTGAAGATTGCTGCTGACTGTGTGTTGGACTGAAGAGACTGTCACCAGGAAATCTCAGCTAAGATTGGGTTGGACAAAATGAGGGAATGAATCCCTAGATCACGACATCTTAAGTATCTAATTGGGAATACTGGCCGAGCGTTGGGCCAAGATATAAGAATTCATACTCAACTATAGATAATAGTCATAATACTATAATCAATCAATAATCTATTATACTATACAACTTGATGAAGTGCACAAGAAAACCAAACCTGTGCAGTAAAAAAATTACTAGGGTTGTTTGCCCATATAAACCAAATTAATAAGTTTTTACACTTGCATAGCGCAATTCTCATGACGGCCTGTTTCTATATACTCAGGCTTTTCTTGAGAAATGAATTCTTTTACAAGTGCTTACCTAATTTCTCTCCAGGTATGTAGGTCATCCATATGAGGTGCCATAATCTCTTGATCCATAAAGTTTAAACAAGATAAAAATATGCTTCACCTTTTGATAACTGGTCACACCTACAATCGCAGCTTAATAGATGTAGAGGAAGATGTGATACTCTCTTTGCTAGGTGTAAACTTGTCCTTGAAAGCGGGCTATAGCAGTGGCCTCTAATCTGGTAATGACGTATACTATGGGAGCTTCAGATTCAGTAATTTCTTTCAAATTTCTTTGTTCAACATGCCATTGGAGTCAATGTTTTTGGTCCTGTAGAGGATTAAAGATTTAGCTCCATTTCCTCCAGGATTAGTCATGGCGTAAAGTCCAGCAGTTTAGACTTCTTTCAAAAAGATTTTATCACTTTTCGTTTTCTTAACTCAGATGTCCAAGATATAAATTTGTTGGTGGACAGATGAGCGGATGTTTGCAACAGCTTCTTTTCATTCAACAACACACCAAGATTTTGAATCAAGTCTACCTTCATCTTTTTGCATTTGGTTCTCTAAAGAGGCTTGTTAGTCTTGACTTTTAACTCTTCAGTGAGAGTACTTCAGCGCTTCTCAGCTTTGCTGAGGCGACTATAGATTTGGTTAACATCCCCCCAACTGAAGGGACTTTCCTCTCAAGCCTTCAATTTGTTGAGTTGCTCTTTAATGGAAAACTAGATTCTGAGTCGCTTGTTTGTTGGATTATGCTCAACTTAAGCTTCCAGAGAAATCATATTTTATAAAGACTAATGAAATAAAAGAGGTTTGATGGGCCTCCAGCTCATCAATTTTTAATAGGGCTTGATCTTGATTGGCCTTATGGTGTGACGGATGGGGTCTCTGAAAACTGCCACAAAGCAGTTAGGCAAGAGTGCCCAAGTGAGATCTAGTACTAAAAAAAAGAGTGCCCAAGTGAGGGCCCACAGGCAGGATAGCCCTGCTGTTGAGAGATCCTGAATTTAACTATGCAGAAACCAATTTTCCACTAAGGTTTGGACCATAGTTAGGACAATGCTGGCGCTCAGGAGGAGAGCCTGACCCCCTGAGAGGGCGTACAGGGACTGAATGGACCTGTCAAAGTCTGAACTGCTGTCCATGTGGGGGTTTCCAGGTTTGCTTAATAAAATGATTTGCAAATGTGCGAAACTAATTTTAGATTTTATTAAGTTTTATTTAATATTATAGAAGACGAAACTGCTTTACACAGTTTCGCCTGCTCAGATTTATACTGAGCTTATTGAGGAGAGTGGGTCTTGTTCCCGCAAAGTCCATGGGTGTCTTCCCGGTGGTGGGCCCTATTTGAGAATCTAGACCCTTGATTTCGGCATTGAGGCCCATTCTCAAACTTGGGTTGGGTACCCTCGGGGTTGCAGAAACTTTTCTGCATTTATTATTCAGCTTTAATTCACTCTTAAAGCCTGAGCCATTCCCTTTGACCATATTCCCCAATATTGGTTCATTGCCTCTTTTGGGAATATTTTGTTCGGTGGCATCTGGTTGGCCAGAGCGCCATTTGCAAGTAGTTTTCATCCGTGTTGATACTCCCATATGTAACGGATTTGGCCTCCAATTGGTCAGAAATTCAAATCTGAGGGTCCAGTCCCTCATTGCTGCATTTAGCACTATTGGATTTGGCAGCATCTGGTTGGCCAGAGCGCCATTTCCAAGGCTTCCCTTCCCCATCAGCCTTTTGATTCAATATTGCTTCCAATTTTGAGGCATCTGATATGTCAGATTGCCATTTACAATGATCGGAGTAGTTGAGCCCCTCTCCCCTGGCCCTGACTATCACCCTAGGGAAGATTAGGGCTATGTGGTGGTCAGGCAACGCCTTGAACATTACATCACCCTCCCCAGATGAGAGTCCCCTCCAGTTCCAGAACTCCTCCACCTTCTGTAGGCAGTTGCTGCAGTTGTTGGCTGTCTGCCAGGTGGACTCCTCCACTGGGCATCCTACCCATTTGACTAGGTACCAGTGCTTTCTCCGCGAGATTTTTGACTCCAAGATCTCCTCCACCTCATACTCCGCCTCCCCCAGGTTTCTCGAGTGGACAGGCTCCAGCTTTGGGAGAGGGCCTTCAAACTTCCTAAGTTGTGAGACATGCAGCACCAGGTGCGCCCGCGATCCCTTGGGGAACTCAAGCTTGTATGCCACTTCGTTTACCTGGTGGAGGACTTTGAAGGGGCCCAGAGCGACTGGTCCAAATTTCCTACAGCTTGCCAGCACCGAGTAGTTCTTCGCGTTGATCATCACTAGGTCTCCTTCCTTTAACTCCAGGGCCTAAGATCAGTGAGTGTCAGCCTTCCTCTTCTTCATATCTATCGCTTTGACTAAGTTTGCATGCAGGGCTTTCAGGTTTTCCTTCATTTCTGTTGTCAAGTCATTGGCCGCTGGATTTGGACCTCTGGGGTGGGTTTTCATCATCTTTGGGTGGAACCTGTAGCTCGCCATGAATGGCGACATTCCTGTTGACGAATGGGTCAAGTTATTATATGAGAATTGGGCTAGTCTTAGCCAGTCCGTCCAGCGTTCCTGTTGTGTAGTCATGTAGCATCTCAGGTACTGCTTGAGGACTTGGTTAACTCGTTCTGTCTGGCCGTCAGACTGCGGGTGGTAAGCTGTGGATCTGCTGGCTTGATCTGAAGATTCTCAAGTAGGTGTTGCCAAAATCAGGTGATGAATTGGGGGCCTCTATCTGATACTATCTCCTCCGGTAGACTGTGGCGGGTGAACACCTCAGTAACGAAGATATCCGCCATGCCCTTTGCTGTGATAGTGGAGTTACAAAGAAAGAATTCCGCGAACTTGGTCGTTCTGTCTACCATCACCATCACAGCATCATATCCCTTTGATTTTGGAAGCCCCATTATGAAGTCCACGCTCAGTGAGGACCATGGTATTTCCGCAATCTGAAGAGGCATGAGTTTTCCTAAAGGCTTCTGCCTAACGTGCTTGGAACGGGCACAAGTGACACATTTCTGGATGTACTCCCTTACGGCGCTAGGCATCCCTGGACAGGAGTAACTTCGGGCCAGGAGCTCTATGGTTTTCTCATTTCCAGGGTGTCCCGCCAAGGTGTTGTCGTAAAAAGCGCTTATCGCCTCCTCCTGGAGCTCGCGATTGGGCAGCCATGGGTGCCCTTTTGTGGAAAATGAGGCCTTTCCTTTTGCAGAAATTCTTATGTTGCTCGTTCTCTACCCTCTCCTCCAGGTCCTTCCACAGTGTTGTCCCATACTTTGAGCTTCGCTGGGCGGCCTGGAGCTTTTCCCTCAGTTCCTTAGTGGCATTCTGGATGACAGGGAACACATTTAAGGGCAACATAGTGGTGGTGTTGTATGCATTCAGCTCCTCCCTTGGGAAGGACTTACCTGGGTCCCTGCTTAAGAGATCTGGGATGAGGTTGCTTTCCCCGTCTTGTACACAATCCTAAAATCATAAGATGTCAGCTCTAGGTGCCATCTGGCCTGCCGCGCTGGTTCATGCGCTTTGGGCTCATGTAAAATTCGAGGGCTCTGTGGTCCGTTCTGATAGTAAAGGGATGTCTGGCGTAGAGTAAGTGGTGCTGCCATTCCTCCAAGGCTGATACAATCGCTAAGAGCTCCTTGTCATACATGGGGTAGTTGATCTCGGCGGGCAGCATTTTCCTGATAAAGTAGCTTACGGAATGGTCTACCCCATTTTCTCCCTCTTGTAGCAGGACTGCCCCAATTGCAAAGTTGGAGGCGTCAGTCTCCACTATTAAAGGACGTTTGGCGTCGGGATGGGCTAGTACTGGTGCCTTCATGAGGCTCTCCTTGATGGCTTGGAAGGCTGTCTCCTCCTCTTTTCCCCAATGGAATGTGACCTGCCCTGTCAAGCGAGTTAGGGGGGCCGCCGTCTTGGAAAGGTCTTTTGAAAACTTTCTTAGGAAGTTCACCACGCCCAGGAAACTTCTAACACCCGTTCTATCCTTAGGGGCCGACCACTCCCTTACTGCCTTCAGCTTGTCCTGGCATATGGCTGTTCCCTTTTGAAGACTACGTTCCCTAAGAAGGATACTGAGTCCTTGTAGAACTCGCATTTAGATGGCTTCAAGCGAAGGTCCGCCTTGTTGAGGGCTTCCAGCATGCTCAGCACATCTCCTTTGTGGTCCTCCTTGGTCTTGGAAATCACAAGTATGTCATCCATGTACGCCACACAACATTTTCCAATTAGATTTCCTAGGGCGTTGTCTATGGTACGCTGGAACACTGCTGGGGCGTTCTTGAGGCCAAAAGGCATCACCTTATACTCAAAAACTCCTAAGTGGCACTTGAAAGCCGTATATTGTCGTTGTTCAGCGATTACCAGAACTTGGTTGAACGCATCAACCAGGTCCAACTTGGTGAAAACCTGGCTGCCTGAGATCATCTGAGAGATGGTCTCCATCAGAGAAATGGGGTAAGGGTCAGCCTCAGTGATTGCATTCAGATGCCGGTAGTCCACATATGGATGAAGCTCGCCACTTGCTTTTGGGACTAGTAGTATTGGCGACACCACTGGCGAATTGGATGGAACAATAATCCCGCACTCCAGCATTTCCTTGACATAGACCTCAAGGGCCGCCCTCGCCTTAAGGTTCAAAGGGTAGACGGACAACCCTTGGGGAACTCCGCATCATTTTTGAACTTGAAGGTGAAAGGGTAAGGACCGTTTGGGATGGTAGAGGGAGCTTGGTTTTTCTTGAACAGGTGAGCGTATGCACTAAATTCGTTGGGTATGTCCGCCTCCGTCTCCAGCCCTACTACTGAGTTCACCCCAGGCTTCCCTCCACCAGTGGTGAAGAACTCTAGTGCTACCGGGGGTTGGTTCTTGGGGTGTAGCAATACCAGGCGCTCCTGCAGTTTGAACTGAGGGGAGTACTTGTGCCACCACTCCATGCCCAGGATTATGGGATGAGGCAGATTTTTAATGGCACTGAATGACTCTTGGAAGGTGTGAGGCCCCTGCCGCAGCAGCACCTGGGTCTTGATCTTCAACTGCTGACCATTTTTGAGGTGTCTGCCAGCATTACGGCTCCCTTCCATTCCATTTCCAGCCTCATTTCTTTTGCTAATCCGTGATCTAGGTAGTTCTCTTCCGCTCCAGTGTCCACCAGCGCCCACAGCTGATCCTCCTTCTTTCTTCCCCAGAGCTGTAACGAATAGGGGACATAGAGATAAGAAGAGGTATTTCCTTTATTGATGGTAGCAACGCGCGCAGGAGTAGGGCGGAAGTTGTAGGAGGGACTAGGGTTTCCCTCTCTGTGGTTTCCCAAAGGGTTTACCCCATTGGAAGAGCCGGAGGGCGAACCATGTGTGGACTCTTGCGAGGGGTTGGAGACTGGCTCAGACTCAGCTCGGCGGCCACAGAACTTCCCCTGTTGTACTCCAGTATGGGTCTTCGCTTGCACTAACGCTAGTTGGCCCTCCACCTGGGTCACAATTGAAACCTCCTCATTGAGGGTAGCTCCCAGGCGAGTGGCACCCAATGCCGTAAGGATGTCTGGGCGGAGGTTCTGGTGGAACATTCGTGCTATCTGGGTAGAGGTGATCTTGGCAGCCTTGGCCAAAGGGCGGTAAACATGGGCGTACTCCATGACTGACATCTTTCCTTGAGTCAGGTTCAGAAGGGCGGACCACGCAGCATCTTTGGAGTCATTCAGCGTAGCTGCTCTCTCAACCAGTTGAAGACATTCCTCCAAGGTGGGAGGGAGCATCGTCTGGGTTTCCAGTAGCTCAGTGAGCCAATCCACTAGGTTTCTGGGCAGGGCGGTTACTATCTGGGCAATCTGAAGTGACACTGGGGCCATTCCTCCTGACGCCGTGGTCAGCTGGGCTTAGAGTTTCACACGCGAGAAGGTGGTGTGCAAGGTGCTCAAATCTCCTGGGGTAAGAGCCTTTCAGAACTCAGATGCGGACTGCTTGGGTTGAAAGTAGACGTTGGTATGCCCCTTTAAGGGAAGGAAACGGGCGACTTTTCGAGGGAGAAATAGAAGAGAGAAGATGACCATCAAACACGTGGTTCAGTGATCATACCACGCAGGCAGGGCGCGTTCAGACGGCTTGTCCACCATATCCAGGAATAGAGACATCAAGTTAAATGAGTTTTATCTAATGTGACGGACGGGGTCTCTGAAAACTGCCACAAAGCAGTTAGGCAAGAGTGCCCAAGTGAGGGCCCACAGGAAAGATAGCCCTGGTGTTGAGAGATCCCAAATCTGCCTATGCGGAAACCACTTTACCACAAAGGTTTGGACCACAGTTAGGACAATGCTGGCGCTTAGGAGGAGAGTCTGACCCCCTGAGAGGGCGTACAGGGACTGAATGGACCTGTCAAAGTCTGAACTGCTGTCCATGTGGGGGTTTCCAGGTTTGCTTAATAAAATGATTTGCAAATTCGCAAAACTAATTTTAGAATTTAATAAGTTTTATTCAATATTATAGAAGAGGAACTGCTTTAAACAGTTTCGCCTGCTCAGATTTATACTGAGCTTATTGAGGAGAGTGGGTCTTGTTCCCGCAAAGTCCATGGGTGTCTTCCCGGTGGTGGGCCCTATTTGAGAATCTAGACCCTTGATTTCGGCATTGAGGCCCATTCTCAAACTTGGGTTGGGTACCCTTGGGGTTGCAGAAACTTTTCTGCATTTATTATTCAGCTTTAATTCACTCTTAAAGCCTGAGCCATTCCCTTTGACCATATTCCCCAATATTGGTTCATTGCCTCTTTTGAGAATATTTCATTCAGCGGCATCTGGTTGTCCAGAGCGCCATTCGCAAGGATTTTCATCCTTGTCAATACTCCCATATGCAATAGATTTGGCCTCCAATTGGTTGGAAATTTGCATCTGAGGGTCCAGTCCCTCATTGCCACATTTAGTAATATTAGATTTGGCAGCATCTGGTTGGCCAGAGCGCCATTTCTGAGGCTTCCCTTCCCCGTCAGCCTTTCAATTCGATATTACTTCCAATTTTGAGGCATCAGATTTGTCAGATTGCCATTTACAATAATTGGAGCAGTTGAGCCCCTCTCCCCTGGCCTCGACTATCGCCCTAGGGAAGATTAGGGCTATGTGGTGGTCAGGCAACGCCTTGACCGTTACATATGGACGGAGATCTGTTCTTCCTCCTGGTGATGACTAGTAGAAGCTTGAGCTGCCATTCCACATGAGCTTCACTAACCTGCCGTTGGTGCTCTTCAGAGAAGACATCAAGCAATCGCTTGGCTTTTTTTGACTATTCTATGTCCTTTCAGAAGAGCTTCACAACTTCTCCACATACTTTTAACACAGGCGTCAATTGTACCCTTTTGATTATGAAGCTGAATAAAGTAGGAATGGTTCACTATAATTAAATAGTGTATTTTTCCTATACTTAGTGATGCTAATTTATATGCCTGCTCGTAGGCCACCTGTAAGGACTCTTAGGTATGGATTTGATGGTGGAAGTTCTTCCTTATGGACTCTTAATTTATGCGCAACATGGCAAAGCGTTGGTGTATGAATAACAATATATAGTGATAAATATTTGCACTTGACTCTTAACTCTCTGAGTGAGAAATGGATTCATAAAAGTTAATGAGAGGTATGTCCGCAGCAAATGCCCATTTGCAATTGCCTCTTTACCATGGGTTCATGATTCTGCAAAGTAACTCTTTAACTCTATATTTGAGATTCAAGTAAGATGAAAAGATTCAGGAATCTCCATATATTATTTTATCTTCTCCAGATGTGACGATGAGTGGACTTCTTTTTTATTTAACCGAGGTAAGCTGACCAGGGGAAAGAAAATACCAATATATGTAATGGGATAGGGAGAGGTGAAGCAGAGCGAGATTTAAGCACCCCAGAGTTCACGAGTTTACCCCTGTTGCCAGACGGTACCACCAGGTATAAAGGGGTTGAATGCCTTACTCCAAAGAGGTTTCCCCTATTATGGAGCAGGTGTGGAGAAAGTAGTCTGTATGCAGAAACCAGACTGGGAACCATAATTTTACAAAATGTTGTTGCTTTGGCATCTTGTATCCGTTTAGCCAGACTAGAAAGTGTTCCAGTAGGTGTAAATGAAATCTGCTGATTGTCCCATGGATGGTGGGTACGGTTCCCTTGAAGGCAACCAGTGCTACGGTGTGGATTGACCACAGTGCAATGGCGACTATCAGGGAGCAGAATGATGGTGTTATTGGGGATTCAAGTAGGATTTTTAGGAGGTTTCTGGAGATTAAAAGCTCATGGTCATTTTGTTTATTAAAAGATGCGCAACTTCCCGCCATATGGCTCTAGATGAGGGGCATGCTTCGAGTCAGTGGTGCAGGGTGCCATCCCATCCACACACTGTGCACGCTGAATGAAGAGAGTTGGAGCGACCTGCTGCTATGCGGGTTCTTCTAAGGCAACGCCAGGTGTTAGCTCTTACCCTTAGCTGGAGGAGCGGATGATGTGTTAGACTCCATATTGCCTTCTTTGTTGTGAGATCATATGGGATTTCTAAAGCATCCAGGTAGTTGATTCTTATGATGAATGGGGCCACGTTGTGTGTGTCCCTCTGAGGGTGGTCCTCTGGTCTCCTTAGCGTGAAGTGAGCTCTGGTCCTTACCCTTCCCTGACTTGTGCCTAGGAAAATGATGGTCCACCCTATGGGCTATATGGTGCGGAGGAGGCGTTTGAAGTGAGGGGTTTCTATGTGGGCCCGCTGCATTGGGGCGGTTTGAAAGTTTGTGAGCAGGCTGAACGGGTTGTGTGGGTTAGATAGTTTGAGCGCCTGTGAAAAGTTGGCCCTCGCCGCTCTAGGCTATTGTTGTTGTGGGAGGTCTGGGGCTAGGACTTCCTCTATCTAGGTGCCCAATGTGCGGTTGGTGTGGACCTCAAAGTCTATTAGGACCATGCCTCAGCTGGAGCATGAGCCAAAGAGTGTTTCCACCCCTACAGGTGGCTTGGACCCATACCACAGCCATCCGTGGATAAGTGCGCGTATTGAGGATATGAATTCAGGTGAGAAGGAGATTGTGTGGGTGTTAAACCACAGCATCAAGAGGATGAGTAAATTGGTAACTTTTACTCGCCCTGTTAGTCCTAGGGATCTTCCCTTGAGAAAGGCGACGCAGTTGAAACCCTCTGTAGTAGATTGTTCTCAATTGTCTCATTAGCATACCCCCCTGTTTTCAGCCGTATCCCAAGGTGGCGGATAGGGTTGGTTGAAGGAGGTGATGCGAAGGGTAGGCTGAGTGGGTTGTTCCTTCGTGGGGGACTTTGAGGTTTGGGTGTTGTGGCCAAGTTGTTAGTGTACTTGCCTAGGAGGATATTTCCGTTTTCTACTTGTTGAGAGACACGTTGCTCACAATAAAATATTCCTCCAGAGTGCATTCCAGATGCCAGGCATCAATGTTGTTAGCTATACCTTTCACGAAGTCATCTGCAAAAGGTTATTATCTTGACTGTTTGTTGGCCTTGTGCGGTAATGCCCATGAGGCGTGAGTCAGAGACGCAAAGAAGTGGATCAATACTGAAGTTATACAGCTTTGGGTTAATGGGTCCCCTTGTTTGAGCCCTCTGTGTGGTGTCATCATGTTAGTTAGCAAGCCAGGGCCGCATACAGCCATTGATGCGGATTCTGTAAGGATAATCGCCCAGTTTATTAATATGTGTGGGAGCTTTAAGGCGAATAGGCATTAAATCAGTTATGGCCAATTAAAGCAGTCATATGCCTTCTCCTGGTCTAGGAATACCAGGGCTCCAGTTGCTTAGGACCGGAATATGTTGGCGCCAGAGTGTATATTGGTCCAGATTGAACGCCATGGTATGAACTCAAACTGATTGGGCAACAGGACATTGAAGTCTATTGCGCCTAATCTGGTGGCTATAATCTTTGTAAGTAGTTTTATATCAGTGTTAGAGAGAAAATGTGCACCAGTTGGCCAGGTCCAGTTTGTCGCCCTTCTTAAACAGGGTTAGACATAAATATCCTGGCCACCAGGTAGTAAAGTGTCTCCAGAAGGCACTGATTCATTGAGGCCAAGAGAAAGTGTGATTTGCTTGAAGTATTTTTTTAGAATATTTAGTTTATCCCATCAGACACTGGGCATTTCATACGTGGTGCACCACGGACTGTGTCCCAGAGCTCCTCCTGCGTAATTAGAGCTAGGAGGTTATAGTCCAGTGGTACGCTTTGTATTCCAGCAGTGTATATAAAATCTTTAATTTTTTGGGGGGGTCAGTTGGGGTGTCAAATTATAGTTTGGTGTAGTTTCAGTGTACTTCCGCCTTGGCCTCGGCTGGGTCCGTTGCCATGGTACTGTCATCTTTGCAGACCTGTGTGCATATGGGCTGGTTGCCGTGGGAGTGAAATTGGTGGAAGAAGTATGTGAAGCAGGTCTCGTCTCTTTTATGAACTTACCTTTTCTTGATACTTTGATTCTGTGCTGGTGTTTGAAGATAATGGCGTTTAGGTGGCGGATATTTCTGCCCAT
The DNA here is from genome assembly GCA_022478985.1 of Massospora cicadina. NCBI lineage: Eukaryota > Fungi > Entomophthoromycota > Entomophthoromycetes > Entomophthorales > Entomophthoraceae > Massospora > Massospora cicadina. The sequence continues at coordinate 75,003 of JAKSZP010006700.1, forward strand.
TTGCACCCCCAGTTGGAGCTATAGCTAGGCTTCAGGGTGTTGAGCTTGAGGTGCCCAGTTCTACCAAGGTGCACCCATTTTTGGCTGTTTCAGCGGTTTACCTATACAAGGCAAGATGGCGAGTTTATCTATTAGTTCAGCTCTAAAACTTTCCAGGTTTTGATTGGGTAAAATATGATTGGGGTTGCAAATTTTGGGTTTGTGACCTTATGTTCGACCCAGTCAGATATTTCAGGAAATATCATGTTTTCTGGGTGTAGCTTCCTCCAGGTTGACGCCTGTTTGGGAGTTCAGGTTGGAAAAAGCTGCACCAAGACGAGTCATGGTAGGAGAAATTGATCTTTTTTGTTGAGAAGTTGGAGATGTTCAAGTGGTGGGTTTTTGGGGTGAGGATTAAGTTGATGCGGCTCATTAAGATGAGAATTCCCTCATGTATGTTGGGGCGGGTCATTTTGGGAAGAAGTGGTGACCAGGGGGAGGGTATCATGTAGGACAAAGGATGCATTAATTGCATAGAATTTGATGTGCCCTGGGGGGTATCCCCAGGGTTAGGCATTGGTCCGTGTTGGCGTTAGCCCAACGTTTAAAGTCGCCCAACAGGATGGTATCTGGTCAGTTGGTGAGTGTTGGGACGGTTTTAAGGATTTGTTTCCTCTCAGCTGTAGTGCACAGTGCATATATGTATGCTATCAAGATTGTGTCCTCTTGGCATGTGATCATTGCCACCAGGACACGTCCCTGTAAATATGAAGAGGAGTTAGTGATTTTAAGTTTTTTTTTGCTTTGGACAACCACCCACATTTTGACATCCATACCAATAGGGATGGTGAGACCCTGGCTGCTCAGGATTCCTCTTCCCCCTGTAGACAGTGGGTTTCTTGGATGACCAAGATATCAACAGGGGGTTTTCACAGGAAGTCCAGATTTTTGCTTGGGATGCTTGAGCCCTAGCTCCCACAGTTTAACATCCCTATTGATACTGAGGGCCTGCAGCGCCTCAGGAGCAGTTGGGAGGGCCGCCTGTCCCTAACACAGCGCCCATATTCTGGTACTTGCTCTGTGTCACTGTACCAGTCTACTCTGTGTCATTGTCTGATCTCTTATATTGTGCCAATTTCATGTGGGTCTTGCAATTTTTAGGGTTATTGTCAGATTTTCCCACTCATGACCCATGGTGGTTTTATGCGGTGTGCTGATTGTTTTCTGTGGTTGAATGGTTCAAATTTGTAGATGTGGTTCCCACATTTTTGCTCATAGTAGAACTGAATTATCCTGCTAAGCTCGCTTGATTGATACCACATGGTGATTCAGTCAAATTGTTGAGAAAATTTTCAGCTTGGGCATTCTGCTCTGTTTGGTTGGCTCAGTTTATTTCCTCTATGTCCTTCTGAATTTGGCTGGGCTCAATGGAGGAGGATGCGAGTGATGCAGCCTTGGACGCTGCCTGCTTGAAGGCATTATGTACAATTTTGCATATTTTGGGTGACACTGGGTCTATGAGGTTGTATGTTCCATCATCTCCTCAGAGGAAAGCGTGGTGGTGTCAACTATTTTTTGAAGTCTTCGTTATCTTTGTCCATGGCGTCATCGCAGAAATCTGGGGCCAAAATTCCCTCCTTCATGGGCATGCATGTTCCTTGTGCCCCTATGCTCTGCAGTGGTTTCAGATAGGCAGTTCACTTTCCAGTGTGATGCAGAATATGTTTGACACTCCCCCATCTGGGAGGTGAAACACCACTGTGAATGGGATTTTTGTGAGGTCCTCAGCCACCTCAGGGATTGGGTTGATCATGGTGATTGCCTTACCGATGCACAGGTTCAGCATTAGGTGGAACTGATGTAGTATGAATTGTTTGATTTCTTCATAGGCAGCAAGTCCAACTCAGAGCTCCTCCTAATTACCTTGCGAGAAAGATTGGTAGGGAGCAAGTCAAAGGAGATAAACAAAGTGTTCACTTTGTTCCATCTGGTGCACACGGTGCTCAGAATTCATTTGCCCTTGTTGAGGGCAATTTCAACACAGACTTTTGTGGCGGCGTCTTAATCTTCTTTGGTTTCAAAGCCAATATTGATCCAGTTGTTGTGAATGGTATGGGTGGTGATGTATACCACAAGGGGAAAAAGGAGGCCTGTGCCTCACCCACTTTTTTTTACAGAGTTGGGGAATCAACCCCTAGGAAAAGTTGGAGCCCATGCTCTACTTTTGATAAGGGGTTAGCATACTGGATTTCCATGTACAAGTTTTGTTTAGTGGTGAAAATTACAAACCCAGATGGTGTCTGAGTTTATGGTTTCTTGGCAGCACTGGTTCCTAGTCCACCTCCAGGGCGTTTCTTGCCCTTTTGGCGCACCATTTTGCCCATTTCCTGATATGGATTTCGCCCAATTTAATTGTGATTTGTTGAGATTGTGCATCTCTACTATGTGATTATCAAGTTTTGCTGTTAAAATTAAATTTTGGTAACTAATTTTATTGTTTATGAGAAAGAAAATCTTAAGATGAATGTATTTCCCTTTTAATAATTTTCACCATTTCTATTGTGCACCCAGTTGGTAACAATATCAATCAGATAACTTCCATGGTGAGATCATTTAGTTGCAGGTATCATTAAAAACTGGCTATGCCCCTGTAAAGAGCACCAGCATTTTGAACTTCCATTTTTAAGCTCAATGTTGCAATGTTAAGAATCTCAACAGTCAATACCTGAAGCTGACTAAGTCGCACAACAATTATATTTTTATTTATAAGGGTTAAAATCACCAATTAGGTCCCATCATCAAGAGTATATGTCTAATGTTAAAACAGAGTAAGACTTATTGAATATAAATGCCAACATGAGATTTAGAATGAACGACATAACATTATTATAGTATAAAATAGGGTCTTTTATATCGCATAAAAGATAAAATAAACCTCAAATGGAAAGGGATTAATATATATGGGGGGAGAAATATGGAAGGGAGGCTCTTGATCAGTCGATACAATCCAGATGGTAAATTTCCTTTTTATTATACTTTTAATAGGGCAGAAATGGTGAATTTAATACACAGGGAAAGATGAGACTAATGGTCACTTAGATCACTGACAAGATTCTTAATTCTTACCCTTTTCGAATTCATCTTAATTTTCTGCCTCAAGTGCCACCTTGGGTAGTTGTTGTCTGTTCTTAAAATGATTCATAATTCCATTAAAGCATGTTATCATTCTGGTGTATCTTAGGAATAATCTGACCCATTGGAATTTTGCGTAGAGTCAATTTGAGCTGTTTACTGATTCTCCAGATAATTTATTGAGGTAATTTTTAACCCCTTCTCAGGTCCAGGTTTTAAAACTGGATGAGGAGTCAAAAAGTCGATATTCTTCCCATCATGTCCAATATCAGGATATCTGACAGCAGTATTACAAACAATTTTTAATCATGCTGTCAAGAGAATGTTTAACAGGGGGGGTGGAAGGCGAGTCGGTAAGGGCGTACGGCTACCAACCTGAAGGTTGCGGGTTCGATTCCCGCCCTTCGCACATCGATCGGGGTGCCAGCCAAAGGAAGCTATTGGCGGTTAGTAGGTCTAATAACACGAAAACCTTACCCATGACGTAACCAGAAAAATTTGAGTCCCGATCTGGAGGTGGAAAAACTTTCTTCAACAGAGTTGACCCTGTTCAGGTTTCATGTCGTTTCTTTCTTTCGGTAATGCCTGTCCCCTGGTCGGCTTGCCTCGGTTAAATAATAAGAGAATGTTTAACAGGATTAACTGAAGATTTAGATCTATATCCATCCCTAGATAAGATATCGCTTGATATTCACTGCTATTGAATAAAATTTGGGATGCACTTACAATGTCAATCAACGCAGAGACACAGGAGATTAAGCCCCTGTACGCATGCAATTAACATTTTTGCTCTGACCATCATGGTGATGTATTTTTTAAAGAAATTTGGAGGTATTGAAGCAAGTAAAACTGTAACTGTCATTTAGTGTCAGACATTTTCCCTCACAGCTCCAAGAAAAAAAAGTTTTGGGTTGAAATGGACTGAAATGGGGAAATGTTTGAAATTTACACGTTTATGATGATAATAAGAGTAATTTAAATAATAAAAATGGTTTTATTAGCCAAAACACCTTGGCCAATAATTGGTGGAACCCCATAAATTGAGGTAACACTTTTACAAAAACCATATGGGCAAATAGCATGAAGTTGGGAAGTTGAAGTGCCCTGGCCATGTAGGGAACCTTGGGAGTCATTGGAGGTTTCTCCACAAGATATGCCCAGTTTAAAGTAAACACCTAAGTGGGGACCACCCCCTTTCATAGGCTTGGTGGAGGTCCCCCATGGTGCAATATTTTTAGCTAATGGGGAATGGCTAAAATATATTAAATTATTACCCTATGGGTACAACTTGCCTAAAATGATTCCCCATCCATCATTCAGCCTAAGTGAAGCGAGTTTTCCAAGCTTTGATAGGCCAAATTCATATATTTCCTAATTTGGACCATACCAAGCTATTCCAAATGTATTAGTGAAATCCCTTTGCCCCTTAATATGACTTAAATACTGCATTGTAAAAATATCAAGAGGGATCTTTTTTCACTTGGCACTGACACTAATAAACAAGTAAAACCCAGTTTTAGTTTATTAGTGTTTATACTTTTATTATAAAAAATCTTTTGGTGAATCCAGCTTAAATTAGCGCCAGCGAGCCAAAAAACAGCTGTATTTTCATAAAGTGGTGCTCACTACAGGGGGTAACCTGTATACCACCAATATAACCTAAAAATGGAGGTTTTCAAAGTAAGCAATACTCCATCTCTTCCCACTCCAACTGAACCAAGAATAGTTGCTCTTGAAAAGCAACTAGCAAGCGCTCTATCCCGTATTAAAGAGCTTGAGCAGCGCCCTTTAAAATTCTCTCTTAAAGACAAGTTCACCCCTGATGAGGGGAGAATTGCTTCATTTTTGTATTTCTATAAATCTGTAATGCAAGACTCATTGGACAAGCAAAAATTAAACACATCCTTTCTTGCTTAAGTCGTCTAGCACAAGAGATGATAGTTCCATACATGGACAATCTGCATACCTGGGCAGATGTGAAAGAGGCTCTCTTAGCTGAATTTGGTTCAAAGAAGAATCTTAACAGGGATAAACAGGCCTTTATGCGCCTTAGCATGTACGAGGGAGAACCTACCACTGCTTTTGCTGAGCAATTTTACATCGCTGCGCAAAGGTTGTCAACGTCCAACAAGCTAACCCTGGATTATGCTATTGCAGCCATGTTAACTGGGTTAGCTTCTAAACTCTCCTTAGCTAGGCATTCATTTCATTAAACGTCACTTCAAAAGCATCCATGAGATAAAAGAGGCTCTGGTAGATGTTGCTTTTTTTCATCTATGTGCAACAATAAAAGAAGCTGAGGTGGAACCTTCAGTTCTAACCATTGAGGATCTTTCACCTTTAGGACAATTGAGGGTGAGCCCACCTGTGCCTATCCTCCCAGTGAAACCTGCTCCCTCAGTGCGGCTTCAAAAAGTTAGCACTCCCTCATGTAAATATGAGACCTCTAATGCAGTTAATACCCTGCTCTCACATAAGCTCACTAAAGACGCAGTACCTTTACCTCCAGCTAAGCTGGTAATTACAAGCCCTAAGGGTAACCCCTGCAATAATAAATCATTTTCTGAAAAGACGTATGATCAGAAGGTAGCTACCCAAATTCATGTATCTGTCCCCATACCTCTATTGCAAACTTGCCAGTTGTTGAGAACACCCTTGGGGATGAATCTTAGGGGGTTACAATGACGTTGGTTACTACATATTGGGAGCACCCATGGAAGTGGAGGTTCCTGATCATTTGAACGCTGAGGAGTAGACAAGACCACAATTTATGAGGAAACGTACCTCAGGTCTAATTCTAGGGTGCCTCAAAGTTATTGAAACTTCCAGTGATGCTTATCAGTTCTTGGCTGTCTTGATTTGACCTCTTCACAGGTCATAATCTGAGCACCATCTTGGATAAATATCATGAGACTACTCATAAACTAACCCCCTTTCAGGATCAAGGAAGCCTTGGCTCTGTCTCCTAACTTTGGAGGCGCTCTACAAAGATTGAAGTGATCATTCAAAAAGTCTGGGTGATGGCCATCCTGGATACTGGCTCCCCAGTTAACGTAATTTCCTCAAAGCTCATCTAAAATATAAAGTTAGAGCCTGACTTGCAATCAATCAAGAATTTAGAACTGCAGACATGAATAATATCCATGCTATTGGGGCAAACTCTTCTATTTCCATTAAAATTGAAAAGCTCATCTTATCAGACAGCAGTGGCTTTGGACAATAACACTTATGTTATTCTCATAGGTACCCAGTTATGATTAAATAAGAAGGAATGATCAACATGAAGAAAGGCGTCCTCTCATTACTCAACTATGAAGCCCCTTTAGTACTATCAATCAAAGATCCCAGAAAAACAAATACTCTTGCCTGGTTGAATACCCTTTTTCTGCTATGCCTTTTCACTACTCCACCTCTGGTCATAACACAAAGAAATTGCCCAATTCAGTGAATGTCAGGGGCGTTATCCCTTTTTATGCTGCAGATGATGTCTTGATTAAGTCTGGTGAACAACGAGTGGTTGACATATAAATCACGCTCCAAATCCCTCACCACTGTTTGTTGCAACTCGTAAGTATTGAGGGTGGTTTCAATTGGAGCCTCAGGTATTTCCTGGCGTATTAGACTCAGACTACCAGAGGCCTGTTACTATTTTTCTGGGAAACCTCACCGGAAAGAACATGGTTATACTAAAACACCAGCAGATAGGCCGAGACTTATTAATCCCAGTAGAGATATATTGCACATATCCACTGCATTGGCTATATGATGGATTTTTGATTACCCATGAATAACCTGGTATGTACCTTAGCCAACGTCCATATTTCATATGAGATGGCCCCAGATAAGCTGGAAAAAGCACATACTTTACTAGAAGAATATAGCGACATATTCTCAAATTTTGATACTGATAATGAACACATGAAAGACTGGAGCCATTCCTTTGATGTGGTTGATGCCAGCCCCATTAGGCCCAAACCTTATTGCAAATCAAAGGTGGAAGAACAGAAAATGAGAACAGAGCTCCAGCAGTTACTAGATGCGGGGTTACCAGTTCATCACAAAGTTCTTGGTCTTCAAAAAATTTTGCTAATTAAAAGATAAATGGAGGACATCAGATAGTCATGGATTACACAAATTAAATAACTTCACAAAAAAGGATAGATATCCTATCCTCCACATTGATGACACCCTAGCACAGCTCTCCATATATAACTTCTTTTCCACAATGCACTTGGCTAGTAGCTATTGGCAAATTGACCTTTCTCCTCAATATCAGGAGAATTGCGCTCTTATTTGCAGTGATGGTATTTTCCAACCTACCCAATTACCTCAAGGGTTGTGCAATGCACCTGCAACTTTCCAGCATGCGATGTATCACATTTAACAAGACCTGTAATTAACTTGTGTCATCAGCTATCTTGATGACATCACGGTGCTCTCAAAAACCTTCAACGAAAATCTTGATTACCTGAAGGAGGTTTAAAACGCTTAGTAGGTCATGTATTAAGTTAAAACTCTCGAAGTGTACTTTCTTACAAAGGAAATTGGATTTCCTTTGGCCACTCCATTTCCCAAGAAGGAATTTAACCAATACAGGATAAGGTCAAAGCAATCTCAAAAATTATTCCCCCTAAAAATTTACGGGATATTCTGGTATTTCTAGTGATGATGGGGTATTACCATCAGTTCAATCCCCAAGTACACCCAACTCAGCGATCCCCTTGTCCACCTATTAACCATGAATACCTTTTTCATTTGGGTGCTGAACAAAAGGCCGGTTTGAGACGCTAAAGCAACTGCTACAACAACGTCCTATCCTATGGCACCCTGATTATACTAAACCCTTTTTCTTGTTTACTGATGCCTCAAACTATGCCGTTTGGGCCATCTTAGCCAAATTGGATGAAAACGGTGTAAATCATCTTGTATCATATTTCAGTAAGATGGTTCCAAAGGTGGAACGCGACTAGAATGTAGCGGAGAAGAAGTTCCTTGCTGTTTTGTTAGTTGTAAACAGCTACTGACCTTTCTTATACGGGACCACCTCTACTATGTTATGATATCACACTTCATTAAACTGATTACAGAACATGAAGGATCCTACTGGCCGGTTAGCTACTGGGTTCTAAAGCTCCAACAATATGACATCAAGATCAAAAACTGTGCTGGAACCCGTCACATGAATGTTGATGGGTTAACTCGGTATGCCAGTCCTTCACTTGGATAATAGTGAGGTGGAGAGGTTATATGACCTCTTAATGACCACCGATGATTAGAGAGGATAGGATGAGCCTATACAGAAAATGTTATCCTGGAACTCCTGCAACACCAAAGTGGAGAGTGGAAGATTGTACAAGCAGGTGGGGGCAAAGTGGCTACCTTATCTTTGGCCCTCAGAACGTGTACCTGTTATTCTGGAAGATCACTTCACCTTAGGTCATGGAGGAGCGAGAAAACCTATGAGTGAATTAAGGATCAGTACTATTGGGAAGGATTTATGGATACTATTGTTGAATACTTGGATGCCTACCTCACATATAAGAAGCAATCTGGTTTCAAGACTAGATACCAGTATCAACCAACTACCCCTCAACAACCGTTCCACACCATTAGTCTGGATATAGTAGGTCTCCTCAAAAAGACTACTGTTGGAAACAGATTTATCTTATTAGTATTGACCACTTTACTAAGTGAGTTGAAGCCATGGCTCTTCCTGCCCTAACAGCCAAGGCCACAACCACCTTTTTACATCAACACTTTCACTTGTCATGGTTGTCCCCAAGTACTACTCTGCGACAATGGTAAGAAATTCGCTTCCAGATTAGTCAAAATTCTGGCCACTTACATGGGAGCGCAACAATCTTTCTTGGCTCCATATAATCCCTCAACCAATGGGACCATGGAAAGAGCAAATGTAACCTTGATTTCCAATCTACGTAAAATGGCCTCTTCTGATCCTCTTCATTGGGATCAATACATACCTAGTGCTCTTATGGCCTACCAGACTAGTTATCACCGGATCTTGAAAATGTCCCCATTTCATTTCTTGTATGGGCAGGAACCAGGAATACCTGCCCTTTTAGCTAAAGATTTATTCTACTCTAGAGTTGAAGAACCTTAAAAAGTCATGTATAGATTGACTCACCTCATCATTAAAATCCAATATGAGGCTATGTACAATTTAGCTAAAATGGTGACAAAAGAAGGGCAGGCTGAAAATGAGCTCCAAACAGCCTAACTTCATTACAAGGGTCTGACATGGTCCTATACTCCAATAACTGCATCACTCCTAGAAGCGGCAAGCTAGGTAAATTTGGGAGGGTCCTTTCTTCATCGCTTATAAGAGAGGCAATGAGTACTATAAAAAGTCCTTGGCTACAGGGGTCACCATCAATTGGATACATGGCCGCTTCATACTGCCCTATTCTCCCCCTAACATTCTTGAGGTGAATGATGTCAGACATCTGCCCTCACGGTTCCAATCAAGTAATGCTTTGGGTTAAAATGAGCTAAAATGGGGAAATGTTGGACATTTACAAGTTTATGATGATAATAAGATTAATTTATATAATATTAATGGTTTTATCAGCCAAAAGACTTTGCATTTCTCGGTGGAACACCACAAATTGTGGTTATTTTTCAAAGAAAACCATATGGGCGAATAGCATGAAGTTGGGAAGTTGAAGTGCCCTTGCCACGCAAGGGAACCTTGGGAGTCCATCGGAGGTTTCTCCCCAGGTCATGTCCAGTTCAAAGCAAACACCTAAACGAGGACCACTTTCTTTTATAGGCATGGCGGGGGTACCCCAAGTGCAATATTTTTAGCTAATGGAGATTGGCTAAATATATTATATTTTTACCCCATGGGTACATCTTGCCTAAAAATAAATCCCCACCCATCATTCAGCCTAAGTGAAGCAAGTTTTCCGAGCTTTGGTAGGCCAAGTTCGCATATTCATAATTCAGACCATACCTAGCTATTCCAATTTTTATTATTGAAATCACTTTGACCCTCAATATGAATTAATACTGATGTTAAGATATTGAAAGGGATCGTTTCTCTTACTCGGTGCAGATGCTAATATTTTATACTACACCAAATTTCGTTTATCAGTGTTTTTAATTTTATTATAGAAAACCTTTTTGTGAAATCCAGCGTAGGTTAATACCAGAAAGCCAAAAACCAGCTGGATTCCCACATGAAAGCCCATGGGACTCCCCAGTGCTATTAGTAAAAATAAGTACAGAAATAATTGAGTCATTATAAACTAACATACTCATTACCATAACAAAAAAGTTGTTACCAACTGCTACAGATTGACAATGTTTTAGATTTTTGGGCGGTGCCAAATATTTCTAGCCATGGGTTTAATCTTTTGATTGGAAGATAGAGTTTAGTGATGCTGAATATTAAAAGTGCGTGATGCTTACCTTATGGAACATATTAAAACCTACTTGAATGCCCCTAGGTGGGTATAATGCCCCAGAAACATTTTGATGAGTGTTGGACACTATTCTAGGTGAATGAAAATGTCATGCGTTCCTGTATAATTGGATGACATAAACATATTCTCTGAGATTTTGGAACACTTAGAGCACTTGAAAGAACTGTACCGCTGGCTTACTGCTATTAATCTAGATTTAAAGTTTAGAAATGCAATATTTAAAGACTAAATAGAGTACCTAAGATTATAATATATGGTAAAAGCCTGCAACCTCAGCCTGGTAAGGTTAAAAATTAAAATGGCCACCCACTATAGATGAAACAGAAAATTTTTCCTAATATTAGTTGGATATTACTAACAGTCATTACTAACTTTAACTACATTGGGAAGTTCCTTTTGACTTCAAAAAAAGGGATGTAATATTTATATAAGCTTGACATTTTCATAGTGCACTTTAAACCTTCTGACACCATTAGTTAATAATTTAATGTTCTAATACCACAATTATGAGAAATAATTAAAATTATAGTCTAACGCATCCCTGTCAGACATTAGAATGTTACTTTCCATACAGGATGATGGCGCCAAATATATGGTTTCTTATTGTAGACAGTACTAAAGCTGTCATGAGTGGATTTTTTTTTTCGCAAGATAGGAGTGCTTGGCCAGGATCTATGCATACAAACGATTTGGGTGTAACTATAGTTAGTAAATTAAGCCCTTACTAATCACGCATTGCTAAATTATTTGAAAAACCTTTAAGACTTAGAAGGTTGGCTAATGCACTGGGACCCTAAGATAAAGACGCATGATTTTTACATAATCCACTTTCCTAGAGCTAAACACCAGCAGTCATATTGCTTACTTCAGATAATAACTGTTGCCATAACAGCAGATCTCACTGACATGATAAGAAGTTGATCAGCGGCAAATACTATTAGAAACCTCTACAATTAATATGAGCAATGTATGAGATGCTAGCCAAATTTTTTTGTAATATGATAAATTACCTATGTAAATCAGCTGAGCTAACATGAATTTCCTTAAGCATGATTTAAAGAATATCATAATCAACTTTTACAAGGAGGTAGGAACTGAGGGTTATTCGATACAATGAAATTCCTGCAGACTCATTACTCCTGGGAAAGCATTAATTTGTTCTCTTAGAAATAATCTCATGATGCCCTTAGTGCCAATTGAAAACCCCATTCCATAAAACACAACCTTTTCTTAGTGTAACTCAGATTCCATGCCACACTATGTCTATGGTGGTTGTAGGATCTCTACAGGCTGACACAGGACATTTCTAAGCTTACTATACTCACCATAGATCTCCTGATAATGTTAGTGAAAGCGCAATTGTTCAAGGCTTGGGTGCAGTAACTGCTGCTATATTTATCATAAAGATCATTATCCAACAAAAATATTTGCCAAAGTTTATTTTCCCTGAAATAGGAATTTTACTTTCTATGTCATACCTAAGCTATTTGATTTGATGGCGGTATGCAGTGTATTAATGAGCCCTTATCATCCAAAGTCTAACAGAACTTTTAAGATAGTTTATGGTACCCTAGTGAACATCTTATAAAAGATTGTAGCAGACCGGCATTAAAAGCTAAAGTTCACTTTAACCCACATTCGTTTTTGTACAACCTCAGTTATCATTCTGCAACTTGTGTCATCTAACTTTATGGAAGGAATCTAGCCTTACCACAAATGCTATAATTTTTGTAAAGATACTCTTCGAGTGAAACCTCAGCAATATCTGTCAAATCCAAAATTTTAAATGAATCAAACTTTAAAATAAAGCTTATTATACTAATCTGGTTAAGAAGGGCAAAGACCTTGACTCTTATCTATTGTAATGATGTAAGCTGCTACAATTTGAGATATAAATATACTCGATTTATCACAATACCCTTGGCTTCAGATGAAAGAACAGATTTTTTGATTTTGATATGACTGGATGATAAGATTAAAATAACTGCAGCGGATAGGGTAATATTGGCTGAAACTGAGTAATAGCATAATATCAGTAAAAGCTCAAAATAAGGTGTTAAGGCGCTACTGAGCTCAGAATGAATAATTATTGGATCACCTCAAAATAAGGCAATACAGAGATGTTGACTCACAATGAATATTTAGTAAATCGCCTCAAACTAAGGTGATAGTGAAATTTAAGAATAATAGACCCTGCTGGGACCTTACAGTTAAGCAAAGAACCAATGAGGATACAGCGGTAAAATAGCCTAAGTAAGAGGATTGTTGGTAGGGTGGAAGGAACAGACCAGAACGAGTATGCTAATAAAATAATAAATAAAGTAAAATGGTGTGGTTAGAACTAATTGCTTCATATCTTTTAAGTTCTTTAATTTAGTTATAAGGACCAGCAATCCCCATATTGTCCATCCGTTGCTCAGTGGGTTCAACCCTATGCAACTCCTGTGGCATATCTCAAAAAATTGCTGAAATTATAACATTGGTGCTCACTACAGGGAGCCCATTGATCAACCACCAAATAATAAAAATCTTTAGTCGCTGGCCATGTCACATCTGGCCTGCATTGATGTGGAATCCTCACAACACACTGCACCAGCCAAATATGTAGAGCAAAAACTTGCTTTAGGTGTGGTGCTCAAGGATCAGGATGAGCTCTCTCAGGAGTGTAGTGACATAATGAATCATCTCAATGGCACATTCAGTCATATGTGGGTACTTGAACAACAAAACAGGAAGCTTGCCACTAACCTGGATGACACTACCAAATTATTACATTGTGCAGAACGAAAAAAGAACAGCACCTCTCACCCTCAGCACGCTCATTGGGGAGCGGACAAACTATAAACGCCCGCATGGGAAGATATGTTAATGATGAGTGTGATGCAAAACACCAATTCAAAGAGCCTTTTATCAGAACTGCAGGCAGTGGGATCTACTCCGCCCATGATAGCAGCCTCAGAAATAATTCTTTGGTGAACCAATTCCCCCAGGTGATGGCCATACTGCACACCAAAGGGACCCCTGCTACCTCTGAATCAGCGGACAAGCTTTCCGCTGCTGGCCCTACTGACCCAGAATCTCAACGAGATACTGGCTGGGTCTCAACCAATTCCTCGTATGTTCCAAAGGCTTGCAGTTATTAGTGGGAGGAAGAGGTTTGTATTGATAAGCTGTCTCTGTTTGATCACGATGTAACATTCATAGGTTCTTTAAATAAAATCTGAGTCTGCGGCGGAAGGAGCCTCAGTTCAGCACAGAACTAAATTGCTGATATCCGCCTTGGATGTTGGAAGCGATGACCAAGTCACTTGCTAACTTACAAGCAGTTCCATTACATACCAAGAAGTGAAGGTTACAATGCTTCAGCTGTTTAAAGGTACTGCAAAGATGTCACAGCAAAAGGCTGAGTTCTTGAACATTGGGTTGCAGCATAATGAGACCCTCACTGTGGTTGATAATTAATTTATGGGTGAAGCCCACATGTTAATTGGGTTGGGGACTTAATTGAATCCAATGTGGTCATTATGATTACCTCCTTGGTGAAGCCATGCTGAAAACTTTACAATGTCATGGTACCAAATCTTGGAGGACGACGTAAACTGCTCAAGATTATTCAATTCTTGCGCCATCTATCCGCGCTACTTTATTCTTCCTAATACAGAGCTGAAACATATCGCCGACATTGTCTGACCTTCTTATTTGGGGGAATTCTCCCAATCTGTTTATATTCCACCTAGTAACCCACAGCCTTATTAAAAAATTATTCGCCTTGTCCTTGGCTGTGTTACCCCCAGCATTTATATTCCGATCTGGACCTGCTAATGATATTCACCAGCAACTTAACATCTGACCTGGACCTATTTATGCCAACTTTCAGCAGTCAACCTATCAAACTGTCTCTGGTTACACTGAATGCCAACATCTAAATTATTGCCTGGCCCATCTTATGAGAACCACAAACTTGGACCTCCAGGGACAAATTGTTTTTGCGGTTTCCCTGGCCACCTTACATGGAGCTTCCCTAACCGTCATGTTCACTACATACAGCAGGATCAGTACTATCAGGGAAAAGATGGAGTGGAATAGAGATGGACTTTCTACCTCTCCTATCTTAAACCCAAACGTCCCGCCTGAACCTATTGAAGTATATTCAGCGAAAGTCCCTTAGTATTATGATTAGTTCCTATATCAGCAGCCAGTTGGAGGAATAAATTTACTGACACAAGCACAAGCCAAGGCTGCGGCAGGAGAGGGACCTCAGGAGCAACCAAAGCCTTACGCCTGTCAGATATTTGAACAAATTTCTTCAGACAAGCCTGGCCCATCCTCAGATGCACCTTCCTTGAAAGGAGTAAATGTCGCCCTCCTGGTAGACACTATTATTAGAGAACCCGAAAGTCAGTGAGGGAATATAGGCTTCCTGGGAAAAGAGAACCCTTAAATGTCCACATACTAAACAGTTAAAATTCCTTTTAATTTTGACTGTACATACTCTTTTATTTTTGTAGCAAAAAATGATTTCGCGCTATGATAGATATGGGCACACCTGGTCAACATATTAAATACTAGGTTGATGGAGAAGTTGACGTTAAAACATGATGTGGAACATCAAATGGTGTATGGGACCGCTGGAGCAGAAAGCACTATCTAGGAGGGAGCGTACAATGCGCTACCCTTGCAGTTTGGGTCTGTTTTTTATCATAGCTTTGGTGATAGTGTTACTGAACAATAATTATGACTTGTTAATCAGAGCCTTGTTTAGGAGACAATTTGGTGCTGTTGATATGATGGAGACGACCTTCAAAATTTTTGGGCAGCGGATCACAA
Source organism: Massospora cicadina (assembly GCA_022478985.1). Classification (NCBI taxonomy): domain Eukaryota; kingdom Fungi; phylum Entomophthoromycota; class Entomophthoromycetes; order Entomophthorales; family Entomophthoraceae; genus Massospora; species Massospora cicadina. Next base: position 90,386 of record JAKSZP010006700.1, read on the forward strand.
TTTAATTTACCTCCAGAGGAGTATTGAAGTATCTAGTGCATATATGACACTTCAAACTTGCTTATAATGATGAGATAACTTTTGTTTACTACCATCAACTAAAAAAGAAGACCTAGGCCTCCACTAGCTATTATGTGAATACCAGAGGCTGCTTCTCAGAGCTTCTTAGTCCTTATCCATCCCTTATGGCCTGTAAATAGCGATTCTATAACTCTCCTGTTCCCATGGTAGTGCATGGTGCACAGGGCCAACACCAGGGAACTGCCATTAGTAACACAGTTATTAAATCCCAGCAGAGGGTGCTTGAGCTGTAATAACCTAGGTTGAGGGTGGTTATCAGTGGATGGAGGAACCAAAATTAAATTAATAACAAGATGGGAGTGATTTTTTCTTTCCACTTGTCTTTAATTTCGAGCAATTTTAGAAAAAAACAAGTCAATTTTCCACCACTGCCTCACCGCACCAATCTCCAAATTTATGTCCTTGGATCCACCACCTGCTGCTCCATACTGGTGCAGCATTGCTTCACCCACTAGCGTTTACCGCCCAGAAGGAAAACGCATGTGGACTGGTTTGTCCAGTCTGCCAAATACATGCAGCCACTATGTCCCTCCAGAAGACTTAGCACTTTACCTTGCACGAGCCCACCTAACCTGCCTCACCCCCTAGACCTACCCCAATCCAATATTCATTTTTGCCTCTGCATTGATTATGATCAACTCTTTTTGTACGCTGACAAAGTGATAATCGAGCTGGCAATGGCTACCTTTGTTCCAGCAGGGTTTATCAACTTCTGCCCTTATAAGGAATATTTCAATATTGGATTCCCCACCGAAGAGGATGCAGCTGCTGAAGCAGCTACGCCATTAATATAAAAAAACACCCCCATTAGCACCACCCAAACACGCCCCCAGATAATATCACACTCATATTAACCTTTGCAAACCTTCATCACACCTTCCCCCTCAAACACTTTATGATGAGTTGATGTCAGGGTTGTCCACTTACAGCAAAGACCTTATCCTCCAATTCATTGTCCTAAGTAGTGCTGAACGCCTCGTGGCACCTCAGGCAATGGCCACCATTACCCCCACCAGCTGAACATTGCCTAACACGTTTCACTGCATGCCTATATCCCATCCGCACCCAACCATCTCTTTTGGGCCCACACTGACAACGTCACACAATTTTCCCCATATGCTATGAATTGGACCACACCAAAAAGGCATGTCAATATAATTTACACTATGCAAAAATGGCCAACTCCATCCAAGAGACCATACTAACAGCGTTTGAGTGGGATTTTGGCTGCCCTCACCCCCACAGACCATGAGCTCATTGATCACAAGCAAACTCTAGAACATCAAACCCAATATGACCAATGCACACCCATGACAATCAATCAGTTGCAGGATTGGACCAAGGTTCAATCCATAAAATCTCTCGCCCCAAAACAATCCCAACTGAGATCGCCTACCACCATATCTTCCCAAATCAACCAAAATCCCTGTGATTTATTAGATGAAGTGTCAGAATTAGGTGAGATTGTCACATCTCTGGCTAAACCAATTTATTTACTACTTTTATAATTTTAGAATCTGATGCCCCACTACCGCCCAAACAATATGTTCTCAAACCCGATGCTACCCCTTTCCAAAACGACCAACAGCTTGCTGAGGCCGTGGTGGCCTCACCAATAAATCACCGTATTTATAATAACGTGATAAATTCTGTCACAAAATTTAAAAAAGGGCTGCACCCCCTTGTTCCCCTCCGATTTTCCTCCTACTGCACAAGAGGAAATCCAATGCCTCAATGAAACTGCCGCCACTGCTGTCAAACGTGTTGCTGAACTGGCAGATTTTTCCTCATCCACATATATTACCAGAGCCAAAACTAAGAAATTAGAATAACTTCTCAACGTCTGCATTTATGCCAAACACCCTGTTACCAAACTCATAAAGGCTTTGATCCAGGCTTAAATCGCCAATCTTAACAACTATCTACTGCACTTCTACCTGCATCCTGCGGATGCTCCTACCTCCTTGATCTCAGCATTAATCCGCCTCTATAATGCTGATCCTGATGATGACCCGCCCAATCCCCCATCCCCTTCCGCCATGATGGGATAAGCGGCTTGCCACTAGGCCACCTGGTGGGTAATTTATTTTTTCTTTTGTGTCTCGCTGCCCAAAAAGGGCGGTCAATTCATATTTTATTTTTATTTGGTTTAGTTTGGAGTTTCAATTTTGATATTTTCCATCCACTGGTCAGCTTGCCTCAGTAGAAAAACAAGGTGTGAGTGAACCCCAAAGTGAGGTTCATACCCAAGCAATGCTCTGAGTGGGAGTGTAGAGAAGGTACAGGTTGGAGGGAACCTGGGCGGCCAAACGGTGCATGAGAGGAAAGGTTTACTGCTGTTAAAATTAAATTGCTAACGTTTCATGAAGATCCTCAAACAGGTCCACGCACAGGTTCATCCAAGATAACTTATGTAAAAAGTATACTAGAAAGGAGTTTATATTATAAAGAAGTTGACCAATGTCTGAGATTGGTCTCAAGGAAACAATTTTAAGGAAATTTGGTGAAACAATCAATCAAAGGAAGTGGTTCTAAGCCGAGGTGCACCAATAAGAGCACACTTCCATCAGGCCTTAAACTATACTTGGTAATTGACCAAACTCAGGTTATCAACTGTAGGCAAGGTTGACCTGAGCTAGAAAATTTGAAAACCAGACAGGTTTCAAGACCCTGTCTGCCAAAATACTAATCAAGCCAATTATTACTAATCAAAAGGCCAGTTTGTTTTAACGCACCTGCTGTTATACAGGGCCAAAATACTCTTACATCCCTAGGACCAACCTAAGCATACCTCGCCTTAACCCAGCGATGATCTAAGGTATGCTTGAGGTCAGGGAGGCCTGCCAACTTCACCTTCTTGGCCTCCTGACATGCAGCTTTGTCCTTAGTGTATGCCCCCATTATAATGTCATCTTTAAGCCATGACATTACCCTCTCATCATTTTGTGGCTCTAACCCCCTTAAGGGGCTTGCGCCAGGGAAAATCTTCTTGTGGTCTGGGGCCAACTTCGTAGCGGCAACGGTTTGCTTTGACTGAGATCTTGGCAGCCTGGGGAAAATACTTATAGAAAATGTCGATTAGGTCATGGGTATATGTGCAGTTTCGTGCTGGTACCCAAATGTTTTCCGCTGCACTAAATCCCTTCCAGGACACCAGATACTCAAGCCTTTTTTTCTCAGCTAGAGACTACTATTTCCTCTACTTCCCAATCTGCCGCCTCAAACCCAGAAAAGATAAGCCTCTAGATCTCTAGTGGTGGTTTAAACAACATCAATTGGCTCTTGTGAAAGACAGAAAAGATCTGAAACAAAACAGGAAGATTCATCCGATATGAGGTGTGGCCCACCTTTCTAACTACGCGGTAAGGGCCAATACTCTTTAGTCCCAGCTTTTTGCATAATGCTTGATAGGGGTGTTTTGAGCATCAAGCATCACGTAATCTCCTTCTTTGTAAGCTGGACCCACTTGTCTCTTACCATCAGCCTTCTTCTTATAAACTTTCATTGCCGCCTCCAAACTTGTAGGAACCCCCTGGGGTACTTTCTTGATAGTCTTAAAAAGTCCACCACTGCATCAAATTTAGAATTACAGTTGGGCTCCATGTTGAGCGGGGTAAACCTATGGTTGGTGAAAAATGAGGAACAACCAATTGATGCATGTAACGTGTTGTTATAGGTAAACTGGGCAATAGGAAGGTGAGAAACAGATCCTGAATGATCCGTGGCAATGTAACACCACAAATCTGTTCTAAGCACTGGTTCACTCATTTGGTCTGCTCATCTGATTGGGGGTTATAGCAGTTAAACGGCAGGGGAAATCTGAAGAGCCTTACATATATCTTCCAAAAGACGGAGGTAAACTGGGGTACCTGATCACTTTAAAATTCTTGGGGGACCCCATGAAGCACAAAAACATGAGTGAAAAAGAGCCTAGTCATCACAACCACAGTTATTGTAGTTTTGCAAGGAGTAAAATGGGAGAACTTCGTAAAACAGTCCATTACTACCATGATGGCATCAGAACCATCAGAAACAGGTTATTTCACAATGAAATCCACCGATAGGGAAGTCCAGGGCCCTTCAGCCTTTTAAACTGGTACCAACAACTCCATTAGTGGTTGCCAATTTTGTTTCAGTTGATTGCATATCAGGCACTCTTTACAAAACCTGCCCGCCTGAGTAGATATGCCCTTCCATTTGTATGTTCATCGAATTAGCTCCAAACTCTTTGCCTTCCCAGGATTATCAACGGTGATTTCGTCATGATCGTCCCAGATGATTTTCCAGGTGAAGTGGTCTGGCAGGAACCCATAGGCGCCCCTGGAACACCACCATATCGTCCTTTACATGATAACCACCTGTTAGATCCATCTGATTCAGCGCGCGCTTAGCGAGTACAATAGTATACTTGGCCATCAACGGCTGAGAAAGGACTACCTTTATGAACATATCATATTCCTATGCATTTTCCAGAGGAGCAAGCGCTGGACCATTGGCCAAGGAAGAGGGAGGTCGAGACACAATATTACTAGGTGGAATCTTTAACTGGGTATCTGCACCTCTACCTCTTTTGGGTTAGGAGCTAATGCAGGGTTGCGGCAAAAAGAATCCGCCAGACCATTCTCCTACCCCTTGATAAACTTATAAGATAATGCAAATGAAGAAAGGACCTCATGCTAGTGGGTTTGCCGTGGGTTTAAAACATGAGATGTGTGGTAGTACAGTAAGGCATGGTGATCTGTGCGTACACAGAAAGGTCAGGAAGAGCTATGCAGGTGATGACGCCAATAAGTCAACGCCTCCGCCACTGCTAATAACTCTTTGACATAAACAGCATAGTTTAATTCAGGCAAAGACATCTTCCTAAATATATATCCCACCGTATGCTCTATTCCATCTTCACCTACATGTAATAAGGCAAACACTATGGCGAAGTTGGAGGCATCAGTAGACACAATGAACTCCTTTTCAGAATCAACATGGCGAAGATGGATGTGGACAACATGGTGCACTTTACTTCTTGGAAAACATCTTCCAAAATGGGGACCACTGAATCACTTTTTCCCCACTCGCCTCATACAAGGGTGCTGCTACTTCAGAAAGATTTGGTGTAAACTTTTTGAAGAACGTACACACATCCTCAATAGCTCCTTATTCCTTGACCAAAGTTGGGGTGGGCCACCTACAAATCGCCTTCTCCTTGTCTGGAGTTATCATGTGTCCTTGAGCAAACACGATGTTGCCCAGAAAGGCGACCTGGGACTTTAGAATTCACACTTACTGATCCTCAGTGTAAAGTTGGCTGCCTTCAACCACTCCACCACTTGCCAAAGGTGTACTTCATGGGACTCCTGATAGTGGAAAATACCATAATATCATCCATGTAGGCAGCCACACATACCCCCAGCATGTCCCCAAAGCCACATCATTGGGGCGATGGAAGATAGCTGGGCCGTTTTTCAGCTTAAAGAGCATGACTTGAAACTGGAAATAATTCTTTCTGGTACAGAATGCGGTTAGCCATTTTTGCCCTTTTTTAATCTAGAACTGATTGAACGCATTTAGGCAATCCAGTTTGGATAAGGCTTACGCCTTCTTCACATAGCGTGCAATCTGTGACTCTAAAGGGATGGGATGTAAATCTGGTACAGTAACATTGTTTAGATCCCATAATCTATGCAAGGGCATAAATTTTCATCGGCTTTCTCCATGAAGAGAAGTGGGAAGCATAAAGGGGAGAATTGCTTAATAAATTTCGCCTTTGTCTAACTGCTCCTTGACCCACACATATAAGGGCGCTTTCTCGCATGCAGTCAATAGATAAATTGGGAAAGATATTAGCACCAGATCAACTGTGAGATTGAACTCGCAATCAACTCTGAATGAGCAGGTAATTTATTGACTGAAGCCAAATCAAACGAAGATTCCAGACCCTCCAAACAGGAAGGTAAAGGTACTTACAGTGAGGGCTTCAACACTGAAGCGAAACTGAGAGTGTGGATGTTGGGCCAGTGAGAAAATCGCCCTGAAAGTTAGCCTCAGACAAAAAAGCAATTAATGTACGACTATTCTTCAATGCTAAGGATAGGGTATTGTCTCTAAAGTTGGTCCTGACGTCAAGCTTTCGCCTATTCCACTCCGAAAATAATGGGATATAAACGGTTTTTTGTTGCTTGGGAACGGTCCGTCAAAAGATATTTGCCTACTTGATAATTAACTAAACCTAGTAACTTCAAGATGGAAATACCTTGAGAAGCCCCTCCCCTAACCATATTACAGGCAAGTAACTAAGCTCATGGTAGTCGGCTAGGTCTTGGTCCCTAAAATTCTCAGAGGCTCCAGGATCCACCAGGATAGTAGTGCTAATTTTTACTGAGGATGATGAAAGGGTAGCAGTTAACAAAAATATTCAGAATGACCTTTATTAATAACGGACAACGTGAACCCTACACCATCAAACTCTTCTTCATGGTCTAACACGCCCCAGGGTACGTTTCTGTATCAAAGAATGGAGAGGGATATTTGGCTACCCTCACTACAGAGACCACATATCCCAGAATATCTTCAGCAACTGCATAAACGTTTCTACATTGTAATTGTAACTCCTTCTCCACCTTTTGGGTTCTCCAGATAGTTTTAGTGGTCAAGCGTGGGTTCTCTGGAGTGATATGATACACAGAAATGGGGTCCAAATCTGAGCCATAAGAGAAGAAATATGGTTTGATTGTATATATGGCAACATCGTTATAAAACGTGTTTTTGGTTTAAAATACTATCCCCATTTTGGCAACGAGTTGTCTGACTTTATTCAAGGCCATCACCCCCAGGCCTGCCATCAAAAATACCGCCTGCACCGACTGAACTAATTGCTAAAGAAACCCCAGTTTATTTGAATTACTTTTATTATTTTTGGTGGAAAGTCAGTTAATCACAACTCTCAGGCCATGAAGCGTCTATATCCAATGGTTATAAGCAAGAAGGGTTGTACTTTCCAATTGGAGGTAGCAAGAATAACGCCAAGATGTTCCAACATTCGATAAAAAGAGTAAACAGTGATGAACCTCACCATGTCCAAGGCCAAAAGCTGGCGCACATAATTTGCACTTTGTGAAAGTCCCACACGGAAAAAGATTTAAGCATGTAAAATAAAGAGGATGGTTGACTAATGTAGAAGAGTGTCTATAGCTCTCCTGTTCTCAACGTGGAAGTGCTTGGTGCACAGGACAACGCTAGAGAACTAGTTATTTTTAATACATTTACTTAAGCCCAGAAGAGATTGCTTGAGCTGTAATAACCTAGGTTGAAAGCTATTAATAGAGGGAAGAAAAAAATTGAATTAACAACAAGGTGGGAGTAAACCAAAGTAAGTTTCATACCCAAGCGGTGCACTGAGTGTAAATATAGAGGAGGCACAGGTTGGAGGGAACCTGGGCGGCATAACAGTGCATGAGAGGATATATTTGCTATTGTTAAAATTAAATTGCTAGCGTTGCATGAAACATCTCAAAGAGGTCCACACACAGAGTTGTACAAGATAACATATATAAAAAGTATACTAGCAAAGAGTTTTTATTATAAGGGAAGTTAACCAATGAGAAGATTTGGTCTTAAGGAAACAATTTTAGGAAATTTGGGGGAACAAACAATCAAAGAAAGTGGTGCTAAGCCGAGGTGCACCAATAAGCGCACTCTTCCATCAGGCAGTAAAATATACTTTGTAATTGACCAAATCAGGTTATTGACTGTAGGCAAAACTGACCTGAGCTAGAAATTTTGAAAACCATACAGGTTTCAAGACCCTGTTTGCCAAAATACTAATCACATTTTTTATTAATAAATAAGCCAGTTTTTCCTAACGCACCTGCTGTTATACAGGGCTAAACTTCTTTTATATCCCTAGGACCAACCTGGGCATACCTCGCCTTAACCCAGCGTTGATCCAAGGTATGCTTGAGGTCAGAGAGTCCTGACAACTTCCCCTTCTTGGCCTCCTGACATGCAGCTTTGTCCTTAGTGTTTTTCCCATTATGATGTCATCTTTAAGCAATGACATTGCCACCAAGTGATAGTGAACACCAAATTGGAGATAGAAGTACCAACTGGACTCTATGGGGAAATTATTGGCCCTTATCAGCAATTGCAGTTTGAGCCCCATATAGTTCAAGGCATTATACTACTGGGACACAGGGAGATAAAGGATTTTTTATAAAATCTCCAAAAAGGACCCTTGAAAATCCGCCATCATCAAATAGTGGCGTATCTACACTTGACCTTGTTGAAGAGATCCTTTGGGATCATGAGTTTGGGTTGCTTGATGTATTTGGTCTACCCACCAAGCCACAGATCGGATTAATGTTAGTGGTTTGCACAAAGAATTAATTGGGTTATTGGAAGAACAAAAAGACCAGATGGTGGCTTTATTTCAAAAATATAAGGAGATTTTTGCTGTTGATGACCACGATTTTAGAGTGCGCTTGGGGGTGGTCTATTGAATGGACACTGGAGATCATCCCCCCATTAGGTCTTAGCTTATCCACCAATAAAGGGCAGCTGAGGAAGTTGTCGCCTAGAAAATTGATAAAGTTTCTGGAGCTAGGGTTGCTCAAATCGTCAAAGAGTCCATGGGCTTTGCCCGTTCTATTTGTAAAAAAGAAAGACGGTACCAATTGGGTGGTGATAGACTGCCAGAAGCTCAACAGTATCACCAAAAAGAACTCATATCTCTTGCCACAGATCAACAATGATTTGGATTGGTTAGATGGAGCTTGTTACTTCTCAGCGATGGATTTGATATTAGGTTACTGGCAAATCGAGTTGCCCATTGCAAAACAGATTAAATTCTCCATAATCACATCCAAGTGGCTTTTTCAACTGACACATATGTTTCAAGTGCTATGTAACGCCCTAGCTATGTTTCAATGGGCCATTTACACCATCTTAGGAGATCTGAAGCTGTTGTGCGTTCATATGTACCTCAACAATATCAAAGTTTTCTCTCAAACATTTTCTGAGCAACTTTTCCATTTGGAGGAAGTATTCCACCGGCTGGCTGAGGCCAAAATCAAGATCAAGCCCTATAAATGCCACTTCTCTAAGACCAACTTAGTACCTTGGGTTTGTGGTAGACGTGAAAGGGCTGAAACCTCTCCTGGCCAAAAAGGAGGCTATGCAAAAATGACTCTTCCAAGCAGTAAGCACGCATACAATTAACTTTGGGGATGGTTGGTTACTACCAACGCTTTATATCCAACTTCAGCTGTATTGGAGGTTCGCTGTTTGAGTTAGTAATTTTGATGCCTTGTTTTAAATAGACGAAAAGTTGACAATGTCACTTTGATACACTCTGGACAACGTTAATCAGTGCGCCAGTGTTAAGCTACGAAAATTATGAGAAAAAGCTTATCATCCAAACAGATGTATCTGTTTCCGCAGTTGATGCGGTTCTATCCTAAAAGAATGATGAGGGGGAGGAGCACCAAGTTGCATACTGCAGTTGGAGCCTAAAACTGCCATTAATTCAATTATACCATGAGCAAGAAGGAGTGCTTAGCGGTGATCTACGCATATTAGCAATTTAGGGTGTATTTTCATTTAGTGGGTTGAAAGTCGCAATGGATAATGCTTTGTTATGTTAGTTGCAAAATCTAAAGGAGTCTGAAGGGCGTCTAGCCCGATGGGCCATCAAACTGCAGGCTTATGACTTCTATATCTCCACTGACCTGGAGCAAAGCACCAGAACGTCGATTGCTTATCAAGATTACCAACAGTTGCAATCACAGTGGATCTGAGTGATGTGATGTACAATAAAGCGCTTAGTAGAAAATATGATGACAAACCTCCTCAAGTCATAAAGTTATTCAATGAGATGCAAGTAAATACCTTTCAGCAGAACGTGAGTTATATAAGAATATTTGAGATTCTACTGTGAGCTTTCTGTGACCCTTGGCACAGTCAAGAATTGTAATGAGTGCACACAAGGCAGTCAGACATGGTGGAATGCATAAAACATTAAAATTGTTAAACCCTTGGTAATAGTGGAGAGAATGAACTTTGACGTGTCTCTAAAATTTACTGCTGTCACCAGTATCAAGTGGAAAAACTGTTCCCCAGAAGGCCCAAACCAACTCGAAAAAGTACATTTTGCTTGACATATAGTTTCCATTGATATCGTTGGCCACTTTCTGAAGGGAGAAAACTGGTCTATATACATTCTTGTGGAAAGCGATCACTTGACCAGGTGGGTTAAGCACTTGAGATACGGGATTTGGAGGCAGTCACAGTGGCCAAGTTCATAATTTGAATGCATAATCCAGCGACATAGCTATTCGCTTTATATCCTCACTGATAACGTAGTAAAATTTATATCTCACATCCTGCCAAAGATAAACGAGCTTATGGTTATCTAAGGGGTTTTGACAATCCCATATCACCCAAGTACAACGGGATGAATGAGCGAGTTATGGGACCTTGGTGAGCATACTATGGTAATTGGTTACAGATCATTCTTCCAATTGGATTCCCTCTTTTCCAACGCCATCTTTGCCTAAAACATTAGCTATTATTCTGCCACAGGTAAGGTCCCTTCCAGTTACTATATGGATGGCACCCAGCTCTACCTGCCTTCATATATGCTTGCGTGAAGATACTAGCAGAAGTGATCTGCAACGTTACTTGACTAACCTGGCTAATAATTAACTTGGGAACTGAAGCATACTCTATCAGCTTGGCTAAAAGATAAATAACCAGGCCACCGATTAAGTATGGCTTAGTGGACTAGACCAGTTTAATGAATGAGAGATGGCTCTGGTACTGAACAGCACAGGTTTGGTCAAAAGCATTTGTTGGCTAACATTTGGGTTGATCCTTATGAGATTTTTGAGAAAATGGACATTGATGCCTACACTATCAAGGACCCTGCAAGCGGTCAGATCATTAAACAAGTGCATGCAAAGTTCCTCCAGGCATATAAACAATAAGAAATTTAGCATCCGTCAAATGGAGGGTAAAGATAAAATTTTGATATGACTGGATGATAAGAATAAAATAACTGCAGCGGAATAGGGTAATATTCTCTGAAACCATGTAATAGCATTACATTGGTAAAATCAGCTCAAAATAAGATGGTAAGGCGCTACTGAGCTCAGAATGGATAATTATTAAATCACCTCAAAATAAGCCAATACAGAGATGTCAACTCACAATGAATATTTAGTAACTCGCCTCAAACTAAGGTGATAGTGAGATTAAAAAATAACAGACCCTGCTGGGATCTCACAGTTAAGAAAAGAACCAATGAGGATACAGCGGTAAAAATAGCCTAAGTAAGAGGATTGTTGTCAACCAAAGTCAATGATATAAAATCGAGATGAAAAGGATGGTGAAGGAGGATTGTTGGTAGGTTGGAAGGAACAGTCTCTAACGAGTATTCTGATAAAATAAACAAAAATAAAGTGATGTGGTTGGAGCTAATTGATACATATATTTTAAGTTCTTTAATTTAGTCACAAGGACCAGAAATCCCCATATTGTCCATTCGTTGCTCAGAGGGTTCAACCCTGTGCAACTCCTGCGGCATATATCAAAAAAATTGCTGAAATTATAACAACTGAATGCTAAGCATATGGGCTGGACCTTTAGAAATGATAGAAGACATACGCGAATGCATAAATGGTATAAAATTGATGTATGTGTGTATCAGAAAGAGTCCACGCTAAGCTACTCCACATAAATCCATATAAAAAAGGAAGAGGGATAAAGTGAAAAATTAGTAATATTAATAGTAATAGTAATGGTAGTGGTAATAGTAATAGTAGTAATAGATAAAACATTTGCACACAATAATAGAAATCAATAAAATTAATTTACTAGTTAGAAACATTTCATAGCTTAATATACCCTTCACACCCCACTGCTCCTTGTTACCCTCATTGTCAGCATGGCTCCTTAATTACTTTTTACAACGCTCACCGTCTGAAGAGGTGTCTCCTCTACAATTAATCACTGACTACTTGACCACCTCAACTTAACAAAGCTCCCTGTTCACAAGTTTAGGTCCAAGCTTGGGAAAGGGCAATGAATGCAATAATTTGAGTGAAACTATGCTACATGGGAGAAAAGAGCTTGTCAGATATATTGTCATAAGTGTGAGTGCTAGTGTTTATGGGTCAGTATACCAAAGTGGAAATTATTGCTCAGTTAAGGGAAAAAGTCAGAGATTTTATATAAGTGAGCAATAAGCCTGTCAGTGTTTGTATCAAAGAACAGCATAAATTTTTTCGTTATCAGACCAGAAAACGTTCAAAAGTCATCCTCTGGGTTAAGCCTTCTGGCTTTGAAATTTATTGTTGCTAAATGAGCCTTTATACCTTAAGCGGGAAAGGATTTATAAAGGAGATTCAGGAATTTTCACCAGATGAGACTCCATATTGACACCAAAGGCTGCCATCCAGACGCCCTCACAGAATTTAAAAGCACCATTCCTGAATTCAATCAAAGGAAGTGGCTGCAGCTTGAACCCATAATGGAGGAGAAGTGATAATCATGAACAAGAGGATATAAGAGAACCTTATCTGCCTCAGGACACCTATTCGACCCTATAATTATTGAAATCTTTAACAAATGAACATTATTTGTATTTCCCTAACGAAAATATATTTATATTTTGCCAATTCACATAGTTACAACAACTAGTATTGTAGTCCAGAATAGCGCAAATAAACCAGATCCTGAAGAAGAAAAAGTGCTACGCTATCACCTCTCTCCAGACATTCTGATCAGTCAAGCAATCCTAAAGACAGCACATGACTTCAAAGCTTACTACTACAGGCGCCCACAATTTAGAATTAGGCTTTCCTTGGTGAAAGCCCAAAACTGGTGCTCACTACAGTGGATCCATGAGCTGAAAATAGTGAAAACGTCAATCACAGATCATGTAAAATAATGCTAATTTGGATACTCTCCCTATGTGAAGGATTAGAGCATTGCTCAATGGGTAATACTTAACAATTTGTTGCATACCAATTCATCCTGGGAGCCTAGAATTCTGGAAACTTTGTGTTGAATCTTCCCATGGTGAGCACCAGTGTGTTCTAGCTCCAAACCACCAACTTAGCTGACACCATCCATCAACTTCTAGATGGGATCTATTCCGCTGAGACCTAGTCTAATTTTTTTAGCTTCTTCTGTCCCCTCCTACATGCAAAGATTTTTATGGATTGGGTGCATTAGCTAGCAATAAGTTTTGAGGAGAGCCTCACCTTTGGAAGTTTTTACATCCAGCCCTCCATCAACTTCTCCAATTGGTGGGGTGACATCATCAAAAAATATTATGTCAGCTGTGATCTACTGAGCCTTAACTCCAACTTGGTCATATTTTTACAAAGCCGCCCCCTTTTATTTTCATGCAACTTGTAAGCTATCTTGGACAACCTTCACCTCATCAATGACGCCCAAAGATAAACAGCCTTATTGGACATTGGGATCTTTGTATTATGGATATCTACCTTACTCACTAACTACAGGGTGTTGTCTCTAAGGTACACAAGACATCTAAAATCCCACGTTGGAGGCTACCACCCAAATCCAAACTTTAGAATCCATCTTGATGCAACGATTAGCCATGTAGAATGTCTGCTTACTCAACTTTAATGCTGAAGTGACATCATCATTGAAGGGTCATGGGTCCCAAAGGCCCTCAAGGCTGAGAAGGTCCAAGAGGTCTCAAGGGGCTGAAGTATGACTCACTTCCAGAAAGTTACCTGGCCCCCATGATCATTGGTCACCCATACCCCTGACTTATGGCTGCATAGATCCTATGCACTGAAAGCTGCAAAAATGAAGGACCTTCAAGAAACAAATTAATTGCATTGACTGAGGGTGCGGAGTTTACCCTGGTAGGAATCCCATTGATCCTGCCGTCACCCTAGGCGCATTAAACTTCAAGATAAAAAAGTATAAAGTTTATGAAAATTATTGATAAACGCTTTAATTGATGATATAAAAAATACGCAAATTTGGACACATATCAATTTCTGTAAGTTTGAAATTATAAACTTAAATTCATAACCTAAAAAAAAGACTAGCCACACTCTCAATCTGTGTTGTATGTTTTTGTGTGGCAACATAAACTGGATTCAAAATCAAGTGTACCAGTAGGTTCCCATGCATATTCTGAGTCAGTATCTACTGAGCCTAGCCATATTAATGAATCTGGGATCCATGAACTCTCTGTACCATTAGATCAGCTTCAAAGCTAGTTTAAGAAACAATATGTTCCAGGACAAAAAAGCATTGCATCACTTTGATGCTCTTATAAGCACTATGGAAGAAGCAACTAATCATCAAAATATCAAGCATATCCGCTCCTGCATGTGTGGGTAAGCTCGTGACTTATGACCCCCACCTTCATGAATGCCAGACCTGGTCCCAGGTTAAGACCACTACCATACAGGGAATTTGGCACATATAAGACCATCTCTATTCAAAAACAAGCTTACTCAGCCATTTGCATAGCAAGGGAGAAACCCTTCTGATTTTTCAAGTCGCTTTTATGCTAGTGCGTAACTGATAGTTACTACTAATTAAAACTTATTAGATGACACTATTCTCGCCATCCTTTCCACATTAAAACCTTGGCACAATGTCCAGCTCCTCATAATAGAATTAAGTAAACCTTTACCAGCTTTCTATGGCACCAAATAACACTCAACATGATCCCCACATCAGCTTTGAACAAGTACCCCTCTATAGGTTGAGCCCCTCCTAGACCTAAAGTGCATGCACTTGAGGTTAATGGAAAAGATGTGACCACTAGCTGCTACTACAAAGGCCGCTAATACACTAAGAAAAGGTCTACAAACATCAGGAAAAAGATGCAGAACGCGAACCATTGGGAAATTAGAGATCAGCATGAAGAAAAAGGTTCTCTGTGCTGACGTTCCCCCAGTTATGCCTCTATTTAATTCTGAAAGCACCCACGGAGGACACCATTAGAGAACCCTGGCAAATGAGTTATAGTTCCAATTATAAACTTCTTGACCTGCTTATTAATCATATTATTTGCTAATTTTTCTTTCCCTATAACCACAATTCAATATTATTCACTTGTGTTGCAATTAAAGTTCACAAAATACCTGCACTCGCCATAATAGATAGAAGTTCTCTAGAGAGTTTGATCTCGTCCAAACTAGTGAAGAAACTTAAGGTTTCGCCTAATCTGCCCCATTACACCAAGTATGACACTTCTGGGCCTCAATGCACCCAATCCATAGGGCCTGTCCAGCTATTTTCTAGTTCAGGACAAATTTTTATATGCCTTGACTATAGTTCAAAATAATCCTATCTTTGGGTTACTGCTAAGCAACCATTTTCTCCAAGAATACAATGTTATCATTTATTATGTGAAAGTAGTTTTAATCCTTGTTTGGTACCTGCAAACCCTTAATATTTTAAACCCAAAGAGAGAAAAGAGAGAATAAAGGCTCAGAACTTCTTAATAGAATCTAAAGACTGGATTGATTAGCTTACCTACCATTTTTCGGATTTCACATGAAAGTTCCCTTCCGTGTAATGGATTGTTCTGAAAGAATGCCAGTATATTTGTCAAAGCCAAGGTAATCCTCAGGGGTCACAGATTATAGTAAACACAGATTCATGTGAATATACCGCCTGTTAACATTTTTAGAAATCTGTTGGGCTTAAAATCCAACTTTAAGTGAAATCTTAACCTGCATGTGCATTATGAGCCAGCACATGATGGCTACATCTCTATAAGACTAGCTACCCTGAATCTTAAGTCACATACCATTGGATTTAGTAATTAAATCACCTATATATGCTTAGTACAAGTTGATAATAACAACTTATTTAAATTTTTATGTGAGCTTCGTGACTTTGGTTTAGAAGAAACTTCAACTTTAGCACTAGTCACCACTCCATAAGGAAGATTTTACCCCAGAACAAAAAGAAGTATATTAGACCTTAGATATTCTGACTTATTCTCTATTCCACGTATGACTTTGGCAATATGAAGGGGGTTGTGCACAATGTAGAGATGGGGATACTTCACCCCTACGGTTGCGCCAGTACTTGTAGAGCAAGATAGAAGTGGCAAAGTCCAACCAAACTCAATGAGCTGTTGACCTCAGGGTTGTTTGTACCCTCACGAAGTCCTTGGGAGTCTTTAAATCTTATTGTTAAAAAATGATGGGTGACATTGTGTCATCAAGGATTATCATAAGCTCAATGCAGTGACCCATAAGTATATCTATCACCTCCCTTAAATTAATGAGTCCCTTTGTTTCAGGCTGGTGCTAATATTTCTCCAAGATGAAACTTTCTAGCAGGTACTTGCAGATTGAGCCAGCATCCAAGAGTTAAGACAAGTATGTCTTTATCACTAATTAAGGGCTTTCTGAACCAACCTGCATGCTGCAGGGGCTATGTAATGCAATGCCACCTTTCATCGAGCTAAGGACTGGCTTCTAGGTGATTTGAATATGTCTTGCATCCTAGTATACTTCTAAATATTACCATCTTATACAAAAATCTTTTAACAGCGGTTGAAGCATCTCAGCTAAGTTTTCAATTGCCTCTGGGATACGTCCCTGAAGTTCAAACCCGCCAAGTTCTTGTTCTTTCAGAAAAAGAATTTTTTAGAGCATAAGGTCATTAAAAAGGAATTAGTCCTTGTCATAAAAGGTCCCCTATCTAGAAAAAAAATTTCTCCCTAAAGCTTTAGAGGCATACAAGTGTTTCTACTATGGTAGATTATTACAGGCCGTTTATACCATACTTTGCTGAATTGGACAAACCTTAGTATATTTGCTACACAAGACGGTCCTCATAAAAAGAACACAGAACAGGGTTAGGCTTTTAATCTACTTAAGACTGCAAAATCTCCTTTCTCAAAAATTATCTCTCTTTCCACTCAGCGTAACTTTCCAAGAAAATCTATGAAAAAAGTAAATTTTGATCACACACCATATTTTCACTCTGATGTCCTCAGATTTCCCCCTGAATGCTCCAAAGTGGGGAAAGCAGAAACTCCTTCACCATTTTCCATCCACTGAGAAAATGTGCTCAGACTAGCTCGTCCAGTCATGCCAAACCCCTGGACAATTCATTTTTTCCAAGGATCTCGATGCCCACCTTGCTTGAACCAAAGTGGTGCCCCATTGCCCCCTGGTGCTCCCCCAGAGCAATATGCATTTTGGCCTAAGGGTTGATTATGGGAAACTTTTCCCCTACCACAGCCAAGCCATTATCAAATTGGCTCAGGTGGTGATGACTCCCACCAGTTTTATTGATTTCCGCCCCTATAAGGGGTATTTTGATCTTGGGTTCACCTGTGAAGCTGATGCCGCCACAGCGGCAACTGTGCCCCTGGTTTTTTGGGACCCCTCTCCCCACAATTTAGACCTGGCTCCCAGCGGATACCACTTTGGTGGTTCAGTTTGCTGGTTTGCCCACCCACCTCCCCCTGAAATGTTCCACAGGAGCTGATGGATGGTATGGCCGCTATGGCTCCAACACCATCTTACAATTTGTGGTCCCAAATGGGGCCAAACGCCTCTCTGGGCCTCAGGTGTGTTCCAAAATCAGCCCAGAATTTAGTAAAATTGCCTTGTCAATTCCCCCTTGTGCCATCATTCCTTATGCCACTGACCATCCGTACAGGGCCCACATCGAGGTCAGGCAGATGATCTGTCCACACTTTTTCGATTTGGACCACCTAAAACGTAATTGCCCTTCCTTAGCTGCTTCTTACAGCTCTGATTTTTTGTCTTCCATCCTACAATCTTCTGCCCACCCTGCGCCAGTCTTTGTATGGGGTATAACCTATCTTCCCCTCCCTCAAAGCTGTTGCTGCAGCCACGCCCACAGCCACCAATTAGCCTCCTCTTCTCCCCAGTGCCACAAATGCTCAATCTAATCAAGCACCAGCTTAGACCCCAGTTTGCTCCCATGCGTCCTCCAATGAACCAACCGAACCTCAGGCATATGCCAATTCTCAAATCTAATTCAACTAAAATCAGAGGGATATATTGGTTGAAGTTGATGAGTCTAGCAATATTATGAAGATTCCACTATTCAACTCGAGCAGTTTGCATATGCTGACCATGACGCTAAGCTACCCCCTTGTTTATTCGCCCCCAAGTGAAACGCCAAAACGTTCCATGGTGACCACCAGCTGGCTGTTAAAGCAACAGCTAAGACAGATGGTTGTCCTCTCCACAAAGCTGTCACCAAATCAGTGGCAATGCTCACAGGAGGAATCCCTCCTCCATTATCCCCTCCATCACTAATACTCTTTAAAAGAATAAGTTGATTGAATCTCAAAAAGCTGCCAATGATGCAATCCAGCATGTGGCAGTGGTAGCACGGACTCCAGAAGTCAAGATTACCTGCACCAATATCAAACATTTTTGAAGCTCCCCAACACACGCATTAAGCTAAACAGCTTTGATCAATTATATTATCTCTCTTATGGTCAACCGCTGTCTTCCTGCCACCCCAATCATCAAAAAGTTTAATCTCTGCATCCCGCTGATGCCCTGACGCATTTGCTCTCCACTGTAGCCTTACCCTTTTTGGGGGAAATTGATGCCTAGGATGAGTCCCCTGATCCCCCATCCCCTTCTGCCATGATAAGATAAGCGGTTCCCACTTTCCCACCTGATTGGTTATGTTCGCATTTTGTGTGTCATCTGCTCATTTTGGGCGGTTTCTTACTTTTGTTAGGAATATTTATTTGTTTGCTCTTTGAGCTTTGGTAACGTCCATCCCCTGGTCGGCTTACCTTATATAAAACAAAAAAGATTCCACTAATCTTTCAGCCAGTTTTGATCCATTTAAACCTTTGCCAACCCTTTATGTTATTTATTGACGCCAGTGATATTGATGTAGGGAAATTTATGCCTAACCATATAAACAACAAGTAGATCAACCTGTGGCCTATTTAAGTAAGACCCCAACGAAAGCTCTAAAGAACTACAGTATTACTTAATTTGAATTTTTTGTATTACTCGTGGTATGTTGGAATCAGGGTGGTGTGTAAGCTCGCTGGTGCTAATTTGCCCCAGATTTTGACAATAAAGCAGGAGAATGGTTATCTCACTGAGTTAAAAAAGAATAAAAATGGGGTTTCTCTCTACTGAATAAAAAGATACATTTATAACTTATATAAAAGTTGGGTTTTTATCAGTTTTTATTATGTGGCAGCGAGGTGATTGAAACTAAACCGTCATCCAATCTCACTGCTTAGTATTTATATTGATATGGGGCTTGATTTTTTCTTTCTCGTTGCAATCACTATTGCAACCTATTAAATTCAAGACTGAATCTAGTTTAATAATCTCACAGAGGAGATTAGTCTGCGCCCATGTCAGGGAGCAGTTGGGCAAGCAAGGTAAGAGGAGCAGGTGGAAGGCCCGCGGCCTCCAACGTTTGAAAACGCCCCAGAGAATCTGGCGGAATAGACAAAATTCTTAAAAAACTGGTGGCCACAATTTCCCCAGAGATACTCGTGTGGCAAGCGCGATGCAACCAGTACATCAACACGCCACACTCCCAGCCACTTTTGCCGGTGGAATTTGGAGTTCATGTGTATATCTGAACATCCAAAAAACGGCCTTATGGGAAAAATTTTATGAAGATGTACACAAAGTTTTCCTGACCGCAGTGTACGTTGCACCTCACTCCATGTCGCGCGGTTGGCTGGACCTAGGTTTCAAAAGTAAAAAAGCAGCAGACGAGGCTACAGCGGTGCGCATAGTGGTTGACCTCCCCAAAGGGCAATGGGTCGTTGAAACCAAATGCACCAGATGGACAAAATCAAACCAAATTTTCCTCACGTTTGACTTTTTGCCTACTATGGTACAACGTGATATTTTGGAACAACACCTGAAAGATGGTCTCGCTGTATACGGCGAAATACAATCTTTTAAAATGCAATGCTTTACGCTGATGCCACACCTGTGCACTGCCAAAGCCATTGCAGTTCTGACCCCAACTGAGGAGATAGCGAAGGACCTAACCTAGATCCCACACTCCACCTTTATTGATATTGCAGGGCACACCACCCACCCATTCCGGGTAACTGTGGACAGCGCGCCCCCCATTTTCACCCACTGTGACGCATTTGGCCATAAGGCACACGCATGCCCCATCAAGGAGGGCGTCACATTCCAAGAGCACTCCTCGGCGGCCATGGCCAGCGGAGAGGTGCACTAAAAACCAACCGCAAGCACCAAGGAGGCTTTCTCATGGGGAGCACAAGACTGCTACCTATTGGTAAAGCCTATCTCCCCGCAGGAGTGGAAGAAGGCCTAGCAGGCCCATAGGGCTGCGGCCAAGGAAGCGGCCAAGGCCACCACCACTAACCACACTCACAATGCTAGGAGGACATGGAGACCTTCGCAGCAGAAGCAACTCAGGAATCCATCATCCAATCAGATTGGGAAGCCCATGCTGAGTGGGCCAGTCAATCCGAGGATCTGATGGGAGACTTGATCTCACCCAATTGTTGCACCAAGCTCCGGTCAAAACTGACTTGGGACCTATCCCAACTGAAAATTTTTTTTGACCCACTCGATGGTGCACTGAACTCATCTGCACAGCAAAAAATTCGTCCGACGTCAGGAAAACAAAAAGTGAAGGCCAAAGCCAATGCGACTCTTTCCACAAAAATCAACAAAAACTCTGATAGCGTTGCTGCTAACACCCGCGCTGCTGTGAAAGCCCATGGGGACCTAGAAGAGGCTGGTGGGCCTGGGGGCCCACCCCCTCACACCTAAGGTGCGATGGGGAAAACCTTCACTCTAGGGACGCTGAATATCGCCGGACTCAAGGCCTCCCCATCCCAAGCTAGGAAACTGAGTTTTTACAACACAATTTACCCTTGGATATCCTGGCCATCCAGGAGTCCCACTGTCCACGAGGCTCTGAGGAAGCTTGGAAAATAATGCTCCTCCCATCCCTATCCTTTTGGTTGAAGCACTGTGGGGTGCTAATTTGGAAATTTTTTTTCAAATTTACATCCTCAGAAACATTCCTAAATGGCTGAGTGCTCGTCATCACCTTCTCATGGGCTGACGTAGCACATGCAATCGTCATCATCTATGCCCCAAACAGTGCACATGAGCGTTGGGAATTTTTCTCATCAGTCAAATCCCTCCCGCTACCCCCTGATTCTTTCCTATTCAGCGGCATGAACTGTTGGCTAACCTCACCAACGGACCGGTGGCCTCCCTCACCCCACGCCCCACAGGGTCACATAGAACTACGCGTTCTAAAGGCCACCCTTGGGTTAATGGATGCGCTGCCGTGACATGCCCCGCTGCTCAAAAACATGACGCATTCCCACATCCACAATGGCAATTAAGGTCCATGACCCACATTGACCTTATTCTAACGCCGGCGAAATTCCAATCCCACATCTCCCACTTCATAACAACGAAAATGGAATTCTCTGACCACTGACTGGTCTCGATAACCTACCACCTACCAGTCACAGTTGCTAAGGCCCCACATTGGTGCAAAATCTGCCCCCCGAGCTTGCGTTACCAGGATTTTCCATGTGGGTGGAAGAGGCAACTTTGGTAAAATCGTTTGTTGCACCGTTTTGTGTGGACCCCATTTCCACATGGGCAACTTTCAAAGAGGACACCATCCGCCACTATTGCCATCTCTCCTCCAGATGCTCAAGAGCCACATCGACAGTTATCTCGCATACTCTGGTGGAATTGGCCCACTTGGAGTCCAACATTCCAGCTACAGGATACAGCCCTGCATGGGGCCGGAAGTGGGCGGAGGCAGCCGCCCACCTCAATGCACTCGAAAGGCAACACAAACATCAGGTTTGTGTCCAATACAGGGCCACACGCATCACTAAAGGTGACAAGTGCACCACATATTTCTTTAAAAAATTTTTGCACCACGCCAGAGTGTGGCCTGCACACAGGTGCAAAGATCGGATAATTCCATTGTGGACACACTGGCCAAAGTGGCAATTAAAAAGTAAAAATATTACTCCGAGTTATACCAAGCCAAACTAATTCAGCTGGCTGAAGTGACAGAATTTCTCGACTGAGCTCATATCTGAACCGTTTTCTGATACCCAGAAATAATGAATTTAATTACTCTGAACAAATTATGGACAGCCATTCATGGTGCGCTAAACCAAAAATGCCCAGGCCCAGATGGCATTCCATATGAGTTCTACAAAAAATATTTCAAATATATATCCCCATTGCTGCTCGCCTCACTTAACCAAAGCCTGTTGGAAACGCGCCTCCTACCAGGAGGACATGAGGCCTTTACTGTCACACTCTACAAGAAAGGGGATAAGCTTAACTTAGCCAACTGGCGCCCCATTTCTCTAACAAACACAGACACCAAAATTATAACAAAAATCATGGCTAACCGTTTAGGGACTGTAGCATCTGCCACCATCTCCCCAGAAAAATTTGGTTTCATCCCCAGAAGGTCAATTTGGGATAACGTGCACTCCGTGGCTAATGCATGTCAGTCCACAGCCTCAGGAGCACTGGTATTTTTGGACCAACAAAAGGCCTATGATAGAGTAAACTGGGAATACCTAAGGCCTGCCTCCATCAATTACGCCTACCCCCCGCTTCATCAACTGGGTGATGCTGCTCACAGAATCTGCAACAATGGCAGTGCGTGGTTCAGGCTTCCTAATGGAAGTAGTCCGCCCTCAAAGGGGCTTGCGACAAGGCGACCCCCTCAGCCCACTCTTATAAAACTTCAGCCTTGACCCACTACTGCGAAATGTGAATGCCCAACTCACTGGGGTCCATGTGCCAGGCCAAACCCCAGTCAAGATGATGGCATTTGCAGATGACTGCGTGGTGGGGGTGTCTAATAATAAAGATGCAAGCGCGCTTGAAGCCCTCATCCAGGAATATTCCCAGGTAAGCAACGCGACACTGAACGCCTCCAAAACCAAAATCATCCTTCTTGGTCAGTTTCAGAACTGCTGGGCCCCAGCAATTAGTTCCCAACCTGGCCCATCTGCTCGCCCACGCCCACGCCTTACTAACTCAACACACACCACTCCACTGGTGCTCCCCTTCATGCCACGTCCTACCATAGGACCAGTGCGCCATCTGGGCGTGTGGATGGAGGCAGGCGGATACGCGTCAGCATTAATGGAGTGCCGTATACTGGACAACGTGACGAAGCGAATCGCCTCTTTCAGAGCCCACCCTACTACCCTCACTGGCAGGGTTGTTCTAGCCAACTCTATGCTCCTATCCAAAGTCTGGTTTGGAGCCCACGCCATCCCCTTCTCCCAAGCTTCTTCAAATCCCTGTATGCCTTGCTGCAAGGATGGCTTTGGTCAGGCCGCCCTCCACCAGTATGGCTAGAGGTCATTTTTGGCCCTCATCATCAAGGTGGCATGGGCCTGCTTGACTTCAAAGCCCATGCTGCCAAGATACTGGGCACCTGGATCGCGGCCATCACCGCTCCTACACTCCCATCCCAACACTGGTCCTGTGCAGCCCGCTCCAACTTCTCCCGAGCCTTGGGCCTCAACAATCCATCAAACTTTCCACTCCCTGATGAAATACCTCGCATCACACACATCAGCCACAGGTCCTCACGGGACTAAAACCCACTACAAACGAATCCTACTCTCCATGCGAAGCGCAGAGTGGAGAATTTGTATTAGCGGACATACAACCCAAAGAGGCCGCCCCTCTCCTCAGTTCACACAAGAGGTACAGGGGCTACCCATCCATGATGGCGTGATCCCCATTCGGCCCCATGTCCTATCCAGGGTGGACTACCTGGACATGATAGACATCCCTTATTCCACTGAGACCCAAAAACTATCTGGAAATACGCACACCATCCTCTGTTGCAGCCTCAAGTCCGCTCCCATGTGTGGCGGTGCCTGAGGCGGGTGTATCGTACAGCTGAGCGCTCTAACGCTTTACACTCATCCTGTGTCATGTGGGGCCAGTACGGAACGCTTTTCCACCGCCTGGAGAAGTTCCCCACCTCTAAAGTGATATGGCGCGAAGTTCAACGTCTGCTGGGCCAGGATCAAACGCATCCCTTCAGTCTGTCAAGAGATATGTTTGCTCTATCAATGGCCTCCTCCCTTCCACCCTCCCTCTGTGCTCTGGTGGTTGCAATCGCCATGTGGACCATCCACACGATTTTCTTAGATGCCATCGCAGGCTCCACCCCCACCCTCCCAGAAACTGTCCACAGATTCCGGTCTCATTTGGTGGACCACTTTCAAGCGTGGATATTTGGATACCTCCCACCGCGTCGCCAACAGCTGGTCTCCTCCTGGTTCCCAGTCTGGTTCATTAAATCAGACCCTTTCCTCCACACGTGCTCAATAGTGGCTACGGCCCCTTCACACGTCCCCTCACCCTCCCCATAAGTGGCGTTCCCTCTGGCAACAAGAGATAGCATCGCTTCTCTGGGGTGCCTCCCCTGGTACTAAGTTTATCTTTCCTGAGTCATATTTGGAAGTGTCCGTCCCATGGTCGGCCTTCCCTGCAATAAATTTAAAATTGATATGGGGCTTGATGTGCTATAGGTATCGAATCCAATAATAGCTTTAAGCCTAAATAGGATTATGGACGTTCGTCATATCAAGCTTTCAAAGCTTACTCTCATTTGACTGGAATAGCTAACTGAGGGTTGTGAGTAGGTATGACATGCCCATGAGGCAAAGATTTTATATATTGGAGCCAATCATCTTGAGGGAAATAATTGCACCTTGTGAGAACCCCTCAAAGGCTATAAATGGGGGTGTTGTGGCGTAGGTGCTGAAAATATTTTAGAAGTGGGCTGGGAAAAACCTCCAATGGTCTCCCCAGATTTTGGCGCATTTTTTGATGCAATTTAATAATCTAAATTTGTACTATTTGCACGTGATGCATTAATAATAGTGTTAACCCAATTTTTGGGGTTCCACTGGTAATTGATCAGGGTCTTTATGGCCGATTCTACTTGGATTAGAAAAATGAAACATTATCAATATCATCTGGGAGATGTGACGGTTGAGGTCTATCCTCAGCATCACAAAGCCCTGATCTTTGGTAAGACAGGGCAGGCTGTGTCTGTAGGTATGGAGGAGGAGGGGGCGCTGGTTCTGGCAAGGACGCCTAAGGGGCTGTAGCTTGGAGTAGGCCGAGGAGCAAGATGGGCGTCCAAGTCGGGACAAAATGGAAAATGAGTAAAATGGGTAGTTTTGAGATTTGATTTGGATTTGAATTGAGAATGGAAGGAAACAGGTGCTTGGGAGTTTCGCAGTTCGATTGGGATTCAAATGGAACTGGCGTGGCCCGATGAGGATTGGAACTGGCACGGAATCATTGAGTAAAGATTCCGCGATCCTGCTGTAAAGTTTACACCAAACATCATTTAAGATGGCACCATAAGCTTATATTATATTTTATTTTAGCTTTTAACATGTGTATATAGGGAAGGAACTGTGAGCTGGAGGCTCCTCAGTTCTGTTTTCTATCAACTTGGCTAAATATTAAATAAAAGAACTTAAAATTCATATATTTATAATTTGGGTTTATTTTAAAGATATTGCCTAACTGCAGCCATGTTTGGCTTAAATCAACAAGAGTTGGACTTTGAGAGTGAGCTTGGGAGGGCTATTGCCTCCCTCTATACCTTGTCTTGGAGTCAAGGCATGTTGCTGGGGTTAAGTATACTTGCAACTGTCTTCCAGGGGGTGCTTATCCTATCTTGTAGCGCACGCACCAGGAGAGTAGTATCAGGAGTCATGTCAGCCCTATGGTCTTTAACATGGATCCTGTTGCCCAACTCATTCGTGGCTCATTGGAAGGAGCCAGTGCGTTACATTAAACAGAACTCATTTACTTTCCTGTCGTTATGGTGGCAAGCAAAAGAGGTGCCAGAAAAAGTTGTGTTTCCAAAGTGGTATAACCATACTGCAACACTCTTAATAGTAATATTCTCCACCGCCTTTTTGCTTCATGAATTTTACCGGGTTTTAGAGTGTGTGTCCCAAGATGGTGGGAAAGTGGTAGGGCCTGGGAAGGACAAAGGAAGAATATCCACGGTTTTAAAATCGGAAGACTTGAAACTGATCCACCAGACGTTTAGTCAGGTTCAGTTTCAGGGACGTTTGACAAAGGCAGCGGGTGGAGAGGATTCGTTTGCCTTGCAGTTAAGTCAGGTTCTGTTGGCACTTCCAGTAAAGCAGTCAAACTGGGTGCGAGAACTTTTAGAAGAACAGTCAGGTTACCCACATCGGTGGAGGAATGTCTGGATTGGATTGACCGTGCAGCATGTCCAGATGAGGCGCAGGATTCGGCCTGGGCGGCGTTACTGCAGTATGGTCATGGGAAGAAGTCAGTGGAGGAGTATGGCCAGATGTTCCGCGCATTGGCAAGAGCAGCAAATGCACCTGAGTCTCAGCTTCCGCGCATGTTTCGCCAAAACTTGCAAGCTGATTTATTATTGGCAATGGCGGCGGTGAAACCTGCAGCGACGTTGGAGGAAGAGGTGGGTTTAGCCTTGCAGGTAGAGCGACAGTTGAGTTTGGTATGGGCCCGTCAGAATTTGTGCGACCCCCAGGGGGATTCCGAGGACAGAGTGGTGGAAGAAGGGCAGGTTCAGAGCCCATACATGGTTCTAAGGGGTTTAGCTATGTGGAGGAAGGGAAGAAGAGTCAAGGAAATCCTGAGGGTATTGTTGAGGTGCGGGAGACAGGGATTCCCATCGAGATTACCGCTCAGGATCCTGAGGCTCAGAATAAGAATGCTCCTTATAATTTTCGCAAGAAGCCAGTGAATCCAGTGCCTCAAAATAAACCGCTTACTCCATCTTATCCTTATCTGATTTTGCCCGTCAATGTGCTTGTGAGGGATGAAGGAAGGGATTGCGGTGAAGTTCTAGTTTTGATTGACACCGGAGCTGGGGAAAATTATGTTGAGGAGAAGTGGGCAAGAAGCCATGGATTGTCATTACAGAAGGATGGATGGGTGACGTTGGCAGACGCCTCCAAAAAACGGCGTTATGGCGAGTGCAGGCCAAGGTCCTGTTGAGGCAAGGCCCGGAGGTATTCAGGGAGGAGTTTCACGCCGTAGCTCACCTGCCACACTTGGTGGTGCTGGGGATGAGATGGTGGCACCATTTCTGCCCACAGTTTGATATGAAGAGAGAGGGTTCTGTTGTCGCCTAGAGGTCAGGGGACGTGTGAATGGACGTTTCAGTCATAAGGTTCGTTGGTGAAGCACATGGGCGGAATCACCTCAAGTGTGCCAGTGGAAGGATTGCCGAGGGAGTATCAGATTTTGCGGAGGTGTTTGAGCCTAAAGGTGATGCGTCTTTTTCGCCTACAGGGGATTTTGCATTTGGATGCCGGTTCAAGGAAGGCTCTGAGCTACCAAAGGGCTGTCCAGTCTATCCGTTGAATCCATGGGCCCGAGAGGCATTGGAGGATTATGTCCATAAGATGCTGGATATGGGTTTGATTGTGCCTTCCAAGTCGCCGGTGGTTTCGCCAGTCCTGTTGGTTCCCAAGTCAGGGGGGAGTTACGTCCTAGTGTTGATTTCCGACGCCTTAATGAGGTGACGGAACCTGACCCCTATCCCATGCCACTCATGGAGAACATTCTGCCCATGGTATCCGGGTGTGGGGTGTTCACCAAATAAGATTTAGTGGACGCTTTCAATCAAATTCCTGTTTGGCCTGAGCACCAGCAGAGGCTTACAGCATTCAAATGTCATTTGGGAAACTTCGAATACAGGGTTATGCCATTTGGGCTACGCAATGCCCCTGCAGTTTTCCAGCGCATGATTGATCATGTATTGGGGGACTTAGTGGGTAGGTGTTGTGTTGCTTATATGGATGACATCCTGTTGTTTTCCAGATCGGCACAGGACCATGTGAGGGATGTGAAAAGTGTGTTGGAGGTAGTTAGGAACGCGGGCTTGAAGTTGAAGCCGTCCAAGTGCGAGTTCAATAAAATCGGTGTCCTTCCTAGGGAACGTGGTCCTCCAAGAAGGATAGCGATCTGTCCTGATAAGTTGCGGGCGGTGCGGGAATGGAAAGCTCCTGGGAATAGGACTGAAGTGCGAAGCTTTTTGGGGGTGGTGAATTTCGTGCGGAGGTTTTCTAGGGATCTGGCCCAATGGGCTGTGCCGTTGACAAGACTGACAGAAAACGTGCCGTTCGTTTGGGGGAGGCTGAGGAGAGGGCATTTCAGCAAGTGAAGACGAGTCTGCTGACAGCCCCGGTTCTGGCACACCCTGACCCAAACAAACCATTTGTGGTAGAGACTGACGCGTCAAATTTTGCACTTGGAGCTGTGTTGTTGCAGGAGGGTAAGGATGGGGTTGAACATCCTGTCTGTTACTTCATTTGGAAGATGGCACCAGCTGAAACCAACTATCCAGTTTACGATAAGGAACTTTTGGCAATAGTTGCAGCTTTAGGGAGTGGAAACACCACCTATTATATGCCAGGCACCCAGTTGTCATCTGAACGGACCATCGAGCCTTAGAATACTATAAGTCCCCATGCCTGATGAACCAGAGAGGCAGGCCCGGTGGCACTTAGAGTTGGTTCAATATGACCTGTGGATCGAATATAAGCTGGGAAAACAAAATATCTTTCCAGATTTATTGAGCCGTGATTCTGGACTGGTGTTTTCTGATGAGGAGTTGAGGAAGTTTAATACAGCCACGATGTTGCCACAGAACCTGTTTGCAACTATCCAGGGCTGGAGAGAAGGAATGGCAGGAAGAATCCGGACTGCACAGCAAAGATGTGAGCTGGGCCAACGGATAAGAGAAGAGACAGGATAAGGTGAGGCAAGCAGGGGGCATGCGGGATTCTCAGTTCGGGGTGGTATCATACGCCATGAGGGAAGGATTTGGGTCCCTGTGAAGAGTCTGCAACAAGAGGTAATGGCAGCTAATACGACCATCCTCTGGCAGGTCATCCCGGTCAAGAGAAGACGTTAGATCTTGTTTGCCATCACTATTTGTGGAGAGGTGTGGGTGCGGCGGTGCGGAAGTATGTTTCACGTTGTGTGGTTTGCGCCAGGGCAAAGGCCCAACGGGTGGCACCAGGGGGAAATTGAAGCCACTTCAAATTCCTTCTAGACCATGGTCCTCAGTGAGTGTGGACTTCATCACAGGACTGCTCAAGTCACAGGGGATGGATGCCTTGATGGTGGTGGTGGATCGCCTGACTAAATATGCAGAGTTTTTCCCTTGTTGGTCAACCATTTCTGCAAAGGTGGCAGGACAGATTTTTGTAAATGAGGTTTCTCCAGACATGGGGTGCCTGAAGAGATTGTGTCGGATCGTGGTCCACAATTTACATCTAAATTTTGGCTCCACATGTTGGGGAATCTAAGGATCAAGGCTTGCCTTTCGTCAGCATACCATCCTCAGTCAGACGGCCAAACTGAGAGAGTAAATCAGATATTGGAGCAATATTTGAGGTGCTATGTCTCAGGGCGGCAGGATGACTGAGTATATTGGGTGAAGCTGGCTCAATTTGCTTATAACAATCATAAGCATTCATCCACGAGTATGACCCCGTTTTTCGAAAATCACGGCCAACACCCAGAGGGTATGGGGCCCAGGGAGCAAGGTCGGAATCCAGCGGCAGATGAGCTGTCACGACATACCCGGGACACCCTGGAGCTCCTGAAGAAGAATTTGGTGGTGGCGGTCGTGGCTCAGAAGAGGGAAGGCGGACCGGCATAGATCTGAAGGTAGAGCTTTCAAGAGAGGTGATTGGGTCTTAGTGAATGCTCAGAACTATGCCTTGCCTGTAAGGAGCTAGAAATTGGGGCCGGTAGCATTGGGCCCATATCAGGTAGTGAGGGCGGTGAACGAGGTGGCATTTGAGCTGAAGCTCCCAGAAGGGTCAAGAGCCCATCCGGTGTTGCATGTAACGCAGCTCAAGCCATTCTTTGGCCAGCCACCTGAAAGGGTTTCTCCTTTATTTCCAGCTGGAGGAGGAGCGAAGAGTATGAAGTTGAGGAGATTCTTGACACCAAAGTGGTGTGAGGACTTCATTTATTCTTGGTACGTTGGGTGGGTCATCCTATTAAGGAGTCCACATGGCAGTCAGCTAGGGATTGTGCCTGATGTCCTGAGAAAATCCAAGAGTTCTTCCTGTCTAGGGGGGTGATGTGACGGTTGAGGTCTATCCTCAGCATCACATTGCCCTGATCTTTGGTAAGACAGGGCAGGCTGTGTCTGTAGGTATGGAGGAGGAGGGGGCGCTGGTTCTGGCAAGGACGCCTAAGGGGCCGGAGCTTGGAGTAGGCCAAGGAGCAAGATAGGCGTCCAAGTCGGGACAAAATGGAAAACGAGTAAAATGGGTAGTTTTGAGATTTGATTTGGATTTGAATTGAGAATGGAAGGAAACAGGTGCTTGGGAGTTTCGCAGTTCGATTGGGATTCGAAATGGAACTGGCGTGGAACCGTTGAGGATTGGAACTGGCACGGAATCATTGAGGATCGGAACTGGCATGGAATCATTGAGTAAAGATTCCGCGATCCTGCTGTAAAGTTTACACTAAACATCATTCAAGCTGGCACCATAAGCTTATATTATATTTTATTTTAGCTTTTAACATGTGTATATAGGGAAGGAACTGGGAGCTGGAGGCTCCTCAGTTCTGTTTTCTATCAACTTGGCTAAATATTAAATAAAAGAACAAAATTCATATATTTATAATTTGGGTTTATTTTAAAGATATTGCCTAACTGCAGCCATGTTTGGCTTAAATCAACAAGAGTTGGACTTTGAGAGTGAGCTTGGATGGGCTATTGCCTCCCTCTATACCTTGTCTTGGAGTCAAGGCCTGTTGCTAGGGTTAAGTATACTTGCAACTGTCTTCCAGGGGTGCTTGTCCAATCTTGTAGCGCACGCACCAGGAGAGTAGTATCATGAGTCATGTCAGCCCTATGGTCTTTAACATGGATCCTGTTTCAACTCATTCGTGGCTCATTGGAAGGAGCCAGTGCGTTACAGGAGAGGTAAAGTTCTGAAAGCACCAAGTCAGAGTTGGTGCAGGGGTGAACTTCCTATCATTGGGAATATTTGCACCCAAAACAATCTTTTTCTTAAGCTAAAGCAATTGTCTGAAATTACCTCTTCAATAATGTGGGAGAGGAATAAGGGCTTAGGAATTGTCCATGTACTCAGTTTACGGTGATACCTGAAGCCAATAATTTTATAGAATATTCATTACCTCTACTATAAGTGAAAGTTAAGGGTCCGTCACAAATAGACTAAGCTTGTTGCTTCTAAATGTAATACAGTTAGGGTTTACAGGACCAGGCCAGAAATTTTGCTTGTAGTTAGGAGAGCCCGTAACTCATTATCAGCTTGTCTCTCTTTTGTAACAGTTTTAACTAAGCTTTTCATAGCCTCAAATTGAAGCTGAGTGATACGTTGAGCCAATTTTCTCATGTTTTTCTCATGTTCCTCAACTTTTAGAGGAGAAACATCTTTATCTAAAAGGGCAGGTATACCTGTTTTTCGCACATACAGAACATAGAGTTGTGACATTTTCTGGATCTGGCAATAAATATTCCAGTATGCAATTAGTGCACTAGTAGGAATTGATCCCAGTGAATTGAAACAAAAATGACATTAGAGCAGGATAAAGAATCAAGGTTTCATTTGCTCTCTCCACCGTCCCATTGGTAGAGGGATTATACGAAGCTGAGAAGAGTTGTTGGGTTCCCATGGACGTGTCCAGGATATCAACTACTCTGGAGGTGAAGTTCTTACCATTGGCACAAAGTAAAACTTGAGGACATTCATGAAGAGTGAAAATGATTTGATGTAAAAACGTGTCTGTGGCCTTGGCCGTTTGCGCATGAAGAGCCACGGCTTCAACCCACTTAGTAAAATGGTTAATGACTACTAGGATAAACTTGTTTTCCCAAGTAGTCTTAGGGAGAGGACCTACTAAGTCGAGGCTGATGGTGTGGAATAGTTTTGAGGGGTAGTTGGTTGAAATTCAAATCAAGCCTTGGAACTGATTGCTATTACGCTTGATGCATGCATCCAAAAATTTGACTATAATTTCATAATTTCTTCCCAATAATGCCGATCCCTGATCCATTAATAGGGGTTCTTTGCTCCCCCATGGCTTAAGGTCGAGAGAGCTTCCAGGATAACAGGTAAACGTTCTGAGGGCACGAAGGAAAGGCAGCCACTTTGCCCTCACCTGCTTGTACTTTTTCTACTCTTCATTTTAGTTTTGTGGGAGAGCTGAGCTAACATTTTCTGGACTGGATCATCCTCATCATCCCAGTCATTGATGATCATTAGAAGGTCATATAATCTCTCTACCTCACTATTGTTCAAATTTAGGATAGGCAGCTGAGTTAACCCATCGACATACATGTAATTAGTTCCCAAACAATGTTTAATCTTCATGTCATTATGCGAAGGCTTTAGAGCCCAGCGTGCTTACCTCCTAGTACAAACCTTCATATTATGTAGCCATTTAAAAGAAGCATGTTCAGTAAACACAGTGAAAGTAGTGCAATACAAGAAAGTGCGTTAGTGTTTACAGCTAATAAAATAGCAAGGCACTCCTTCTCTGTGACGCTGTAGTTGCGTTCTGCCTTTGACAGCATCTTAATAAAATAGGATACATCATGATCTGCGCCGTTTTCATCTAAAGGTGCTAAAATGGCCCCAACGGCATAGTCTGAGGCGTTGGTAAACAAGATAAAAGGTTTAGTACAATTTGGGTGGCGTAGGATAGGACGTTGTTGCAGAAGTTGCTTCAGCGTTTCAAATGCAGCCTTTTGTTCTGCACCTCAATGGAAAGGAATGTTTGTGTCAATAGGCGGACAAAGGGCTCGCTGAGCTGAGCGAACTTTAAAATAAACTGATGGTAATATTCCATCATGACCAGAAATACCTGAATATCCTGTAGATTCTTAGGGGCAATTTTGATATGGCTTCAATTTTGACCTTTGAGGGTTTGGTTTGTACTAGGGAAATGGCGTTTCCAAGGAAATATAAATTCATATGAAGAA
Source organism: Massospora cicadina (assembly GCA_022478985.1). NCBI lineage: Eukaryota > Fungi > Entomophthoromycota > Entomophthoromycetes > Entomophthorales > Entomophthoraceae > Massospora > Massospora cicadina. The sequence continues at coordinate 123,524 of JAKSZP010006700.1, forward strand.
GTGCACTTGGAGGGTTTTGTCTGATGTTGAAGTCACATAAGCGTCGAAAACTTCCTTCAGGTGAGAAGGAAGTTCGTTAATGGTCTTTGAAAACAGTGTTGTTATTGAGATAGATGATGATGCAACTTAACTTCCTGTCCTGCAGAATATGGTCTGTGGCTCGAGGAAAAGTTGCGGGTGCATTGCACAATCCTTGAGGAAGTCGTGTGGGTTGGAAAAGACCTTCACTTCAAATGAGAGCACATCTCTCCTGGTCTTTGGGGAAAAGGACCATTTGCAGATAGCCAATAGCAAAGTCCATGGTGGAGAAGTTAAAGCAAGAGATTTGGGCCATGCATCATCAATGCGGGGATAGATAGCTATCCTTTTTTGTGAGGTTATTTAATTTGTTGTAAACCATGAATATCCGATGACCTCCGTTTTTTTGATAAGCAAGTGAGGGGAAGACCAAGGGCTTTTAAGGAATAGTAACTTTGCGTCGAGTAACTGCTTGAACTCAGTCCTCATATGCTATTCTTCCACCTTTGCTTGTGGTAGGGTTTTGACTGAATGAGATGGGAATTAATCACATCAATGGAATGGCTCCAGTCTTTCGTTTGTCCATATTCAGTATCTGACTTTAAGAATATGTAGCTATATTATTCTAGTAAAGTATGGACTTTTTCCAGATCATCTGGGGTCAGAGCATCCATAAAATGGACGTTGGGTAAGGTACATAACAGGTTATCCGTTGGCAAGCCCAAATCCATTGTAGAGACAATGAAGTGGATACGTTCAATGTCATCCATTGGAACTAGGAAGCTTCTGCCAATCTTTTGGTATTTTTGTATGACCATGTCTTTTCTGGTGAGGTTTCCCGCAGAAGAATAATAGGTCTATGGTAAGATGTGTATAGTATCCCAGGCAATACACGAGGCTCCAAGGGGCTAACGACCTCAATACTTATGAGGTGCAACAAGCAGTGGTGTGGGATTTGGAGCGTGAACTTTTTTTAGCACTAGTGGTGCCCAACCCAAAAGGGGGAGCTGCAATGCATCTTTATTTGCAAATGAGCGAAATAAAAGGATTATTGTAAAGTCTAAATTTTACTTGGGGAAGGCCGACTATGACACAGAAACTTCCAATATGTAAACTAACAAGCACTAATATAAATTAGAGGCAACCCAGAGAAGCAACGCTGTCTCCTGTTGCCAGCGGGAACGCCAAATAAAGGAAGGGGGTATCATGCGTAGAGGCTTGTGCTACTATTGAGCACATATAAAGGAAAGGGTCTGAAGTGATGAACCAGACTGGAAACTAGAATGAGACCACAGTCATTGATGGGATGGTAGGTACCCAAACAACCATTCTTGAAAGTGGTCCATGAGGTGCGACTGGAAACGGCGTACAGCTTCCTGGAAAGTGGGAGTAGAGCCTGGAATGCATCCAAGACAACCTTGTGGATACTCCACATTTCAATTGCTACCACTAAGGCTCAGAGGGAAGATTGTTTAAAAAATTCAAGGACAAAGAGAATATTTCCATAAATAGGCTAAAGGTCTGTGTTTGCTCCTGGAAAAAAAGACGTTGAACCTCACGCCAGATCGCTTTTGACGGAGGGCCCTCTTCCAGGCGGTGGACCAAACTCCCATACTGGTCACACACAACACATGAGGAGTGTGATGCATTGGAGCGCTTGGTAGTATTGTATGCTCATTTTAAGCAGTGCCACACATGGGAACAAACATGCGGCTGCAAAAGAGGGTGATGGGCGTTCTTCCAGATAGTTTTCTAGGTTTCTAGGGAGTAGGATGTCCAAAATGTCCAGATAATCCACTCTGGTCATGATAAGGGGACCTCCTTGGTATCAAACTGTTCTGAAAGTCTTGGCGTTTGTACTTCCTGTTTGAAGCGTGGAGTAGGGCAACCCCTCTGGGCGGGTGCCCACTGATGCAAATTATCCACTCAGCGCTCCACATAGAGAGAGGAGAATTCATTTGAAGTGGGGCGACGTCCCACGCGGGCCCACAATAAAGGGATATGAGTCAAAATAAAAACAGAAAATGAGAATGGGTAGGATTGCTGAGTCCCATGGCGCCGGAAAAATTGGAGAGGGCATTGCATGACCAGTGTTGGGCTTGGGGTGTGGGGTGGTGACTGCAGCGATCCAGGTGCCAAGTATTTTGGCGGCATGGGCCTCAAAGTTGAGCATGACCATACCACCACTATGGCGAGGGCCAAACAAGACATCCAGGCGCACTGGCGGTGGCGGCCTAACCAAAGCCACACTTGCAGGAGGGCATATAATGAGGTGAAGATTGATAGAAAAAGTGATTGCATGGGCCACAAACTGAACTTTATATAGGAGCATAGAGTTGGTTACACAACCCTGCCTGGTAGGGAAGTTTGGTGGGCACTGAGGGGGGCGAGGCGTTTTGTGACATTGTCCAGGATATGATGCTCCATCACCAATGAGGCGTACCCTCCTGCCTCCAGCCGCATACCTAAATGACATACCAAACCATCAGTGGGTCTTGGCATGAAAGGGAGCACAAACGAGGCGTTATGGGGTAGGAGGGGCAAGAGAACCTGTGAGCTAGTGCTTGAACAGGTAGGAACGGGGTTCTGGTGACCAACGGGCTTGGAACTTACCAAGGATAATTATTTCTGTTTTGGAGGCGTTAAGTGCAGCGTTACTTATCCTGGAGTAGACCTTGATAGTAGCTTTAAGCACGCGTGAATCATGATTGTTAGACACCCCAACCACACAATCATCAGCAAACGCCAACATCTTGACTGGTGCTTGGCCTTGCACATGGACACCAGTAAGGTGGGCATTCACGTTGTGTAAAAGTGGGTCAAGGCTGAAGTTACATAAAAGTGGGCACAAAGGCTCCCTTTGGCGGAGGCTACTTTGAGGGCAAACTACGTCAGTGAGGAAGCCAGGGCTACGCACAGCCATTGTGGCGGATTCCATAAGCAACATCACCCAATTAATGAACGAAATGGGAAGGTGGAACAGTAGAGGCAGGCTTTGGGGTAATCAAGTTGACCCTATTATAAGCCTTTGCTGGTCTAAGGAAACAAGTGCCCCAGTAGCCATGGATTGGCAGACGTTGGCTACAGTGTGTATGTTGTCCCATATATACTGCTTGGGAATGAAACCAAATTGCTCAGAGGAGATGGTATCAGAGGAAACTTCCCCTAGGCGGTTGGACATAATTTTAGTAAATAGTTTTATTAACAGTGTCAGTAGTGATATGGGGCGCCGGTTGGCCAAATCCAGCTTATCCCCTTTTTTATACAGCGTTATTGTGTACGCCTTCCGTCCTAGGAAGGAGACACATTTCTAACAACCATTGGTTCATTGAGGCAAGCAAAAAAGAGAAGAAATAATTAAGCTATATTTTTATAGAACTCATATAGAATCTTATCTGGACTCGGGCATTTCCTGTGTGGTAACCACAAACAACACACCTGAGTTTGTCCTGAGAAATTAAATAAGTCTGGGTAATGGGAAATGGTGTGGATATGTGAAATATCGAGAAACTCATCAATCTCAGCTGGTTTGACTGAATTAAAGAGATACAATTTTAAGTATTAAATTTGAACTTTGATTTCCACTTCAGCTGGAGTATCGGTGATGGAGTGGTCCAGCCGCCTCATCTGTGTGCAGGCCAAGCTCTGTCACATTGTGAAAATTTTGGAAAAATTAGGTGGAGCAAGTTTTGTCCAATGTTATATTTTTGCCTTATACTGCACACAAACACAATTTTTTGTGTTGTCTTACCAGTGCATTGAGACGAGCAGATACTTCTGCCCATTTATGACCCAAGCTGGGCTGTAGCCTGCAGCTGGGACTTTATACTTCAGGTGGTCCACTTCAGCTAGCATGCGCATAATGACTGCCGATGCAGCCCAAGAGAAAAGCTATGAGAGGTGGCATGCCTAGCGGATTGTGTTCACTTTGAAGGTTGACCAGGTAGTAAGTGGGTCTGCACAGAACGGTGTGGCAAACTCTGGTGCTGAAGTTTCAGTTTCCACACTGAGGAAAACCTGGGTGACGTGATCTCAGCTTGACGAAGTCAGTACCATTTTGGCACCTGTGTCGTTGGGTGTGACAAAGAGAAGGAAATTGACACTATCCTATAATTGTATAAATCGACCTTTGTTATCAAAAAGTGTGCAACCTGAGATCAAAAGTTCAATGGGGCATGAATAGGTCAATTTGGGACAAAGACCTAAGCTAAAAGTTTTGTACATGGTATGGGACATGTTTAGGAGAAGTGGTTCATGTTTAGGTAGGGTTTCAAACAGCCACAAAGTGGATTTTAGAAAGCGAAGTTCTAAGTTCCCCTGCGGGGGCAGGCGCAGAAGGCCAGCAGTCAGTGGCCAGGTTGGCCCAGCAGTTCATGTCGCCCACCACAAATGGGTCAGGAGGAAGTGGGAGGAAGTAACGGCCATAAGTAATTCACAGTGAGCTCGCGGTCAGGTCAGAGCATAAGTATTAAGGATAGTGTGCACTTCGTTGTCCCACAAAAAGGACACTACAAGCACACAGTCATCAAAGTACAAATTTTAGAAACAATTTTAAATTAAGGGTCACATTTATAAGACCCTAGAGTGCGGCGACCTAAAGGAAAGGGAGGGGAGGAGCATGGTTGCCCATATTTCCTCAGCACCGTGTGGACAGTGGGGTTCCTGAATGGCCAGGATGTCCAAAGGCAAATTATTTTTTAGAAACTCAGTTTCCTAGAGCAGGACGGCGGGGCCTTGAATCCAGCGATGTTCAACGTTCCTATTGTGAAGACTCCCCCCAATGTATCTTAGATGCTAGGGGAAGTGCACCCTTTCCATTAAGCCATCTCTTTTTCAGCATATTTCTCTTTGGCACCACAGGTGCACTTTGCTATGGGTAATTGTCTGTATGGGTATTTTTGTTGTAGGTTTATTATTGGGTTTAAATTTTTACAAGTTTGCTGACTTGTTATGACTATTAAAATTATTGTGCTCCTGTGGTGCATCTTCTTAGGTTGACAAAAACTTGGGAGTAAAGTGGGTGGTAGAATCAGTATAATTGAGGATTGGTAATATTTTTTGGGTGAATCTGACTCACCCATCAGGTCATCAGGTTTATTGGCCCAATCTTAATGATAAATAAATTCCTGAGCCGCTTCAGCAGCAAATGACTCGATGTCCTCCTGTGTCTAGGTAGGTGGGATCACAGACGTGGCCATAAATGCTGCATTGGCCGCTGCTCTGCAGGCATGCTTGGCCTTCTTATGCTCCTGAAGGGACACAGTTTTGGCCTGAATGTAACAACTCTGCACGCCCCACAGAAAGGCGGCATCAGTGTCAATAGCCAGTTTGTAATGGGAGTCTGCACTGCATAAAGCGTTGTGGAGGATTTCATTCTGTGTGATGCCCCTTTTGGAAGGGCATGTGTGCCTTGTAGCCAATAGCGTGACAAAAGGTGCAGATAGGGTCGTGCTATCCACTGTGACGTGGAACGGGAGGGATTCCAGCCCATCAATGAACACTCTTGTGGTGTGGGGTGCTTGGTTAAAATCTTCTGCAATGACTGCAGATGGGGTGATCAGGGCAATCTCTTAGCCTGTGCACAGGTCTGGTATGAGCGTAAAGCGTTGTATTGCAAAGAAGTGAATTAACATATAGCTTTTAAGACCTTCCTTGATAGGAAGATCAAGCAATGTTCACTTTATTGTTGTATAGAAAGTCAAAAGTTACAAAAATTTGGTTTGACTTGGTCCACCATGTGCACTTTGTCTCAACCACCCGTTGACCATCTGTGAGGTCTACCACCACACGCACCTGTGCAGCTTCATCCGCTGCTTGTTTATTTTCAAACCCATGATCCAACCAACCGTGGGTTAAGGAGTGCGGTGCTACATATGCTGCTTTTGGAAAATGGTTGTGCACATCTCCACAGAACTTTTCCCAAAGCTCCATTTGGTTAATATACAGGAAAACTCGAGACCTATACTCCACTTACAACAGGGGCTGGAAATGTGTAGTATTGATGAACTGGTTCCACTTTGCTTGCCAGGTTAAAATCTCAGGGGAAATACTAACCGTCAGTTTTGTATTTTTATCTAGGTTGCCGGTGTTGCTGGGGCGTTTATGAACCTTGAATGGTGTAGAGCCCAATCCTAAGCCCTTTACTTTGCTAGCCCAACTGCAACCTAACATTGGGTGCACACTAATCTCCTCGAAGATATTACCAAACTTACCTAGATTTGAATCAAATTTGTTGCAATTAGTGATTATAACGAGAGAGAAAAGTTACAAAGGGAATATTGTAAATAAAAAGTTCCTAATATAGACCTTAGGTTATCAGCCTAGGAAGCCATATCAGAATTCTAGGAAGCTTTGGGGAAACTTTTGTCTGGCGCCTGCTTTAGCTTCTGGATCATGGTGGACAACATAGGGTTTGAGGCATCAGTGACTTGTGGCATATGGAGGTATAATTTAAGCTTTTCTTCATTAATGAGGCTGGCGGTGTCAGTCGCCTCAATCTATTGAGCAAGTTGATGCTCAGTAAAAGTAATGAGAGCAGGCACACAAGTGAAAGACTTGATGCGCTGGCAGGTTTGGGGATAATTGGGGTCAAACAGAGAAGTTTTTGCCACATCAATGCAAGCGCAGCTTTCTTAAAAGCGAACTCCACAATTTCATATTTTTCATACTCATCAAAATCATGGGGGAAATTTGGGATGGAAAGACCCTCAACAAGGAGTTCCATCACCCCATGGAAATGTTGGTGGAGGAGGGTGTTAGCCATAGCATCTGCTGCTTCTACCGACATATTGTTTATATTTTTATAATTAGTAAAACCATTTTTATAGTGAAAATAGGCGGGGGCATATATTAAGAGGGTTTATAAAAATTTCCCCAAATCAAAATCTAACATGCCATTATATGGCTGGTCACTATCATCAATCCATAGAGCACTTCAAATGGATTTAAATCAGCTAATGCCAGGCTAGCCACCAGAGTTGGTGCAGTTGCAGAACCTGATTGGCTGCAAACAGTTGACCACAGCAGCAAAGCTGAAACTGTCTCAGCCATTGGCTCAGGATTTCATAATTCTGACATTTTTTTAAAAAAATATTTTTTTATTGGCTTCTGCTTTGAAAGCAGTAACAAAATTAGCCGAGGTTGAGGGTGGGAGGATTGCACCCCACTTAAAAATAGGGTGAGGCAGCAGCCAGCCTGATGACAGAAGGAGGAGCGGCGGAAGCAGCAGAGGCGGAAGCTGTGGTGCACTTGCGCTTTGAATGATCTATTTTAAAGCACAAGGGGTATAAGGCATGGTCATTTTTGCCATGCACCCAAAAAGGGTGATCAGGTGCAGATATGATCACAGTGTGGGGGGAATTGTGAGGTTACTTTCACAATGGAATGGGCGGATTTTTATAAAGGAATGAGGCCCTGCCAACTGACCCGCCCTATTGGAAACCACAAACTTTAAGATGGGGTCTGAACTGTATATGGTCAAACCATCCATCAGTTCATGGTGAAAGTATTCAGGGGAGAGTAACTATGACAATCTGGAAAACTGGACCACCAAATTGGCCCTATTGGGAGCCGCATGCAAACAGTGTGTGTGACGAACTTGGTCTGTCCACATCGCCACAAAGCAGTTGGGCAAGAGGGCCCATGTGAGGGCCCACAAACATGAGAGGGCTGCAGTGGTTAAGTCCTTCATTCGTTGGCTTGATGAGCGGTTAAGGTATCCTTGGAACACGGTGAGAATGATGCTCACGCTGAGGGGGACAGTCTGTCCCCCAGAGAGAGCATACAGAGATGCGACTGCTCTGTCAAAATCCAAGGATTGGTCCATCTTCTTCACTCAAAATCTGTGGTTATCCATCAAAATCTTAATAAATAATTTTGAACTTTCAAAATTTCATTTTCAATTTTGAGGTTTTTATTTGTATATATTAAAGACGAAGTTGTCTTAAAAACCTTTGCTTGGTTGTCTTTATATTATGGAATGGGGGATATGTGGAAATTGGACCTCGCGGAGTCCACGGGTGGCAGGCTATTCACAGGCCTTTTTTTAGAATCTCAGCCTCCAATATTCCCATCAAGGCCCACTCTAGACCATTCGTTGGGTAACCATGGCGTTACAGAAACTTTTCTGCATATATTTTCATTCCTTGGGGACGAATCAGTGCTCATGTTGACCTTATCACCAAAATTCCCATTTTTGGGATAATTCGGCCTGGCAACCCCTGATTCGCTGGGCTGCCCATAGCTGTGGCTCTCAATACTTTCAACAAGCGGCGGATTTGGCTTGGCAGCTCCTGATTTTCTGGGCTTCCCAATGCCATGATTATTGCTGTTTTTGTTTTTGGCATAATTTGGCTTGGCAGCCCCTGATTTGCTGGGCTGCTCATTTAAGTTGCCAATCTCTTCAATTTAGATCCTCAGAATTCAGGTTGGCGGCCTCTGATTGGCCTGGTCGCCATTTATGTTGACCTTTGCCACCTTTGCTCCGATGTTTTGTCAATTTTACAGCATCTGATTTGACAGAATGCCATTTTTGAGGGTCGTTGCCCTCAAGCCCCAAATTTTTATTTATATTATTTATGGTACTACTGGCTGCAATCCCCACCTTAGGGGGGTCGGGGCTATGTGGTGGTCAGGCAGTGCCTTGACTGTCACTTCACCCCCTCAGAGGAGAGCCCCCTGCGCCCCCAGTATTCCCCCACCTTCTGGGGTCAATTGGTGCAATTGGCGGCTGTTTGCCAGGAGGATTCTTTTATTAGGTAGCTGACCCATTTCACCAAGTACCATTGCTTTTTGCGAGCGATCTTGGTGTCCAGAATCTCCTACACCTTATACTATGCCTCCCCTGGGTTGTCCAACTGGACTAACTCTGGCTTTGCTGGTATGGGTCCTTCATACTTCTTGAGCTGTGAAACGTGCAAAACTGGATGTGCATGCGATTCTTCCAGGAAGTCCTATATTTACGCCATCTCATTCACCTGTTGGAGGACCTTGTAGGGTCCTAGGTTGACAGGTCCAAACTTCCTGCACTGTAACAGGGGTGTGTAGTGTTTGGCATTAATCAGTACATAATATCCCTCTTTGAGGGGTGGAGCCTCAGAGTGATGCGCATCCGCCTTCCTCTTCTGGGCCTCTGCCGCCTTCTCCAGGTTGGCTCTCAGTGTCTCAAAATCTCCCCTCATTCCGGTCACTAACTCATCTGCTGCAGGGTTTGTTACCCCCATTGTGTACCTCCATCATCCGTGAATGATACCCGTGGTTCACAAAAAAAGGAAACATTCCAGTCAATGAGTGCGCCAGGTTGTTGTATGCAAACTGTGCAATCCTCAGCCACTTGATTTAATGATCATGTCGCATGGTGAGGTAGCACCATAGGTACTGTTCCAGGGTCTGATTGACCCTCTCCATCTGGCCATCTGACTGGGGGTCATAGGCGGAGGAATGGCATGGTTTAATTTTTAGATATTCCAGGAGGTGATCCCAGAACCTGGAGATGAACTGCAGGCCCCTGTCTGAGATGATCTCATCCGGGATTCTGTGTTGAGAAAAGACCTCCCTCATAAGGATTTCGGCCATGTCCTTCACTGTGACCTTTAGAGGTGCATGGGAAGAACTCAGCATACTTTGTTAGTTGGTCCACCACCAACATGACCGCATCATAGCCCTCCAATTTTGGGAGCCCAGTGATAAAATCCACGCTCAGGGAGGTCCACAGCATTTGGGCGATCTGCAGTGGTTTTAACTTCCCTGCAAGTTTGTTTTGAGATGGCTTTGATTGGGCGCAGGTAAGGCAGTGCGCGGTATACCCTCTTACCATTCCCACTAGGCCCATCCAGGAGTAGTTCCGGTATATTAGCTTGAGTGTTTTTCCCACCCCAGGGTGTCCCGCCAGGGGGTGGTCATGACATAACTCCATTACTTTGTTTGAAGCTTGAGCGTCAGGACCCATAGGCGGTCGTGGTGCAGGATGAGGCCCCCTCCTTCCTGAAATTCTTGTATCCTTTGCTGGGGTCCCCTCCCTCTATCTCTCTCCTGACTGTCTCTCCAAATTTGGTGCATCGTTGGGCTGTCCAGATTCTCTCTTTTAGGTTGGCGCATACCTCCTGGGTCGATGCAAACAACTGGGGAGGGAGCATCATGGCTGTGTTGAACTCGTCCATCTCCTCCTTTGTGAAGGTCATTTTTGGGTCCTGGCAGAGTGAGTCTGGGAGTAAGTTGCTCCCCAGGGCTTCTATTCTATTTTAAAATCATATTGAGACAGCTCTAGGTGCCAGCGGGCTTGTCTTTGATTCATCCCACGGGGGCTTTTATGGAACTCCAAGGGTCCTGTGGTCAGTTCAGATCATGAATGGGTGGCGCGCGTACAACAGATGATGCTGCCACTCATCTAGTACCGCAACAATTGCCATGAGTTCCTTGTCATAGACAGGGTAGTTTTTTCCACTGATAGCACTTTCCTGCTGAAGTAGCATACTGGGTGCTCCAAACCATCCTATCCTGTCTGTAAGAGGACTGCCCCAATGGCGAAATTAGATGCATCTGTCTCTACAATGAACGGGTGATCAGCGTCCAGGTGCGCTAGGACTGGCACTGTGAGAAGGGCTTCCTTGATGGCTGGAACGCCTCTCTCTTCTTCTTCCCCATTGGAAAGGGACTTGCCCAGTCAACCGGGTAAGTGGGGCGGCTGTTTCTGAGAGGTCCTTAGTGAATCTCCTCAGGAAATTCACCACCCCTTTGAAACTGCGCACACCTGTCTTATCCGTTGGCGCTGCCCACTCCTTCACTGCTATCAGCTTGTCTGGGCAGATGGCTGTCCCTTCTCGAATACAACATTTCTTAAGAAAGATACTGAGCCCTTGTAGAACTCGCATTTGAAAGGCTTCAGTTATGGTCAACCTTTTCCAGTGCACTGAGTACCTTCTTGACGTCCTCTGTGTGCATCTCGCGAGACTTGGAGAACACCAAGATGTCATCCATGTATGAAACACAGCATCTCCCAATCAAGTCGCCCAGGGCATGGTAAATGGTCCTTTGAAAAACGGCAGGGGCGTTCTTAAGTCTGAATGGCATAACCTTGTACTCATATACCCCTAGGTGGCACTTGAATGCCGTGTGCTGTTGGTGCTAGGGTACAACTGGCACATGGTTGAAAGCGTTGACCAGGTCCAACTTAGAGAACACCTGACTCCCAGCGATCATCTGTGAGATGCTCACCATTAGCGGAATGGGATAGGGGTCTGTTTCAGTTATGGCGTTTAGATGGCGGTAGTCCACACAGGGGCGGAGCTTGCCATTGGCCTTGGGGATCAGGAGGATGGGAGACACCACAAGAGAAATCGAGGGCACGATCATCCCTCGCTCCAACATATCCTACACATACTTTTCTGGGGCTTCCTTTGCTCTGGGATTCAGGGGGTACACCGGGCTTCCTTTTGGGAGCTCAGCATCCCCTTTGAATTGAACGAGAATGCAAAGGGCCCTGTGGATCACAGGGGCAGCGACGCTCTTCTGGAACAGGTGTTCGTAGTCTCTGAATTTCTCCAGTATCCTTTCCCTCTCCATCCCTAGATGCACATAGTTCACGTCAGGCTTGTTTCTGCCAGAGGTAAAGAATTCTAATGTTAAAGGCTCTTGTTCCTTGGGGTGAAGCATCACCTGGCCCTCCTCCAGATCAAAATGTGGGGAGTACTTATGCCACCCTTTTATTCCCAGAACTATGGGGTAGGGCAGGTTCTTGATGGTGCAGAAGTTTTTAGAAGTGGTGGACTCCCTGTTGAAGCTTGATCCTGGGCTCAATCTCCCAGCATTCTGACGACTTGTAGGTGTCCGCAAGAGTCACGGTCCCCTTTTCTCGCATTTGTACTCCCAATTTCTTGGCTAGCTCTCGGTACAAGTAGTTTTCTTCAGCCCCAGTATCCACTAAAGCCCATAGTTTTTCTAACTTGGCCCCTTTCTCTTTCTTCTTTCGCTTCAAAGTAAACGGAATAAACAGATAGGAGGAACCATTTCATTTATTGAGCGAAGAGATGTGTGGAGGGGTCTGGCGAAGGTTGTAGGTGGGGCCATCTGAGCCGCTGGAGCAGTGGGTGCAGGAGCTGCAAGGCGGTGGGCATTTTCCCCGGGGCCCCTCTGCTCCTGTTGCTCCATATGGCTTGTGATTGGCTCTGACTCCTCGCGTCGTCCACGGAATCTACTGTGGTTCCCAGGCACAGGGGCCCTGCTTTGGGCCAAGGATAGCTGGTTTTCTACCTGAGAAGCAACAGTGACCTTTTCTTCCAAGGTTGACCCCAGGCGGGTGGCGGCCATAGCTGTGAGAATGTCTGGGCGAAGGTTTTGTCTAAACATCTGTGCGATCTGGGAAGGAGACACTTTTGCAGCTTTGGCTAGGGGCTGGAACAGCCGAGCATACTCCTTAATGGCCATTCTCCCTTGGCTGAGGGCCAAGAGCGCTGACCAGGCGGCATCCTGGGAGTCGTTTGGGGTGGCAGATCTTTCTGCAAGGTGGAGGCAGTTCTCCAGAGAGGCTGGAAGGGCCGGCTGTGTTTCCAAAAGGTCAGTGAGCCAGATAGACAGGTTCCTCAGCAGGTCCGCTATCACCTGGACAATCTGGAGGGATGCAGCCATTGTACCCCCAGAGGCTGCTGTAAGGCGGGCCTGTAATCTGACGTGGGAGAAGGTTCCGTGCATTACACTCAACTCCTCCATGGTCAATGCTTGTCTAAACTCAGACGTGGCATCAACGTGTTGGAAATAAGTGACAGAATTCCCTCAGGATGGGAGGATTGAGTGGCTTCCCTCATCGGGAGCAGGATGTAAAAGATGACCATCAGAAGAGTGGTAGTATGCTCATACCAAGCAGGTAGGGCTCTCTCATATGGTCTCCCCATCCCATCCCATAAAAGGGAGATGAGATTGAATGAACTTCGTCTAATGTGACGAACTTGGTCTGTCCACATTGCCACAAAGCAGTTGGGCAAGAGGGCCCATGTGAGGGCCCACAAAGATGAGAGGGCTGTAGTGGCTAAGTCCTTCGTTCATTAGCTTGATGAGCGGTTAAGGTATCCTTGGAACACGGTGAGTATGATGCTCACACTGAGGAGGACAGTCTATCCCCCAGAGAGAGTGTACAGAGAGGCGACTGCTCTGTCAAAATCTAAGGATTGGTCCATCTTCTTCACTCAAAATCTGTGGTTTTCATCAAAATCTTTATAAATGATTTTGAACTTTCAAAATTTCATTTTTCAATTTTTAGGCTCTTGTTTAAATATATTAAAGACGAAGTTGTCTTAAAAACCTTTGCTAGGGGGTGGAAGGCGAGTCAGTAGGGCGTATGGCTACCAGCCTAAAGGTTGCAGGTTTGATTCCCGCCCTTCGCACATCAATTGGGATGCTAGCCAAAGGAAGCTATTGGCGGTTAGTAGGTCTAATAACATGAAAACCTTACCTATGACGTAACCAGAAAAATTTGAGCCCCAATCCGGAGGTGGAAAAACTTTCTTCAACAGAATTGACCCTGTTCAGGTTTCATGTCATTTCTTTCTTTCATTTCTTTCTTTTGATAATGCCTGTCCCCTGGTTGGCTTGCCTCGGTTAAATAAAAGCCTTTGCTTGGTTGTTTTTATATTATGGAATTGGGGATATGGGGAAATTGGACCCCGTGGAGTCCATGGGCAGCGGGCTATTCGCGGGCCTATTTCAAGAATCTCAGCCTCTGAAATTCCTGTCTAGGCCCATTCTAGACTGTTCGTTGGGTACCCGTGGCATTTTGGAAACTTTTCCACATATATTTTCATCTGTCAGGGTTGAATCAGTGCTCATATCAACCTTATCATCAAAATTCTTATTTTTGGGATAATTTGGCCTGGCAGCCCCTGATTCGCTGGGCTGCCCTTTGCCATGGCTCTCAATAATTTCAACAAGCAGAGGATTCAGCTTGGCAGCTCCTGATTTGTTGAGCTTCCCAATGCCATGATTCTTGTCATTTCCTCTTTTGTTATTATTCAGCTTGGCAGCTACTGATTCACTGGGCTGCTTGATGCTGTGATTCTTGCTGTTTCTGTTCTTAGCGTAATTTGGCTTGGCAGCCCCTGATTCCCTGGGATGCTCTTTGCCATTGCCAATCTCTTTGTTTAGGTCCTCAGAACTTGTGTTAGCGGCCTCTGATTGGACCAGTCACCATTTACATCGACCTTTGCCACCTTTGCTCCATGGTTTCATTGATTTTATGGCATCTGATTTGACAGAATGCCATTTTAAAGGGTCGTTGCCCTTGAGCCCCTCATTTTTATTTATATTATCTACAGTACTACTAGCCGTGATCCACACCTTAGGGGGGGGTCAGGGCTATGTGGCGGTCAGCCAGCGCCTTGACCGTCACAGTGGGAATAGGAATTTTTTTAAAAATAATTGGCAGCTTAGATGCTGCTACCGCATTGGCATTAGATCAAAATTAACGGTCAAAATAGCCCTTGAATGGGCGAAAACTGATATATCTGGCAGGTTTGAAAACTTCTGAGACCATATCAATGATTGCTGCACTCATGTATGGGAAAAGAAACCCAACTCTGACCTGAAGGCCAAAACGTAGGTTTCTCCAAAGAGCACCAAAGGGCTCTGGAGCACTGCCTGTGAGCTTGCAAGATGGTGGGCTAAGTCCTAAGGTGGGATGTAACGCCTGGTGTCATTGGGAGGGCTAGCAGAGCCAGCCCAGATATGCTTTGGTGGAGGCTGAAGAACGCTGAAGGTGGCACACCACAACCCCAAGCTGGGCAGCAGGTGTCAATGGCATTGACATTCTGATTAAATTGTCTGATTTGAGCAGCTGATTTTTTGTATTTTTTAAAACTTAAAATTTGGCTTTAATTTAGTTGATCAAAGCGAAAGAAAGCTTGGAGCTTGATCTTTGTGTCAACTACTCATTGTTCACCAGGCTTAATCAAAACATCGTCTGCAGCATATAAAGGGATACAATCTCTAGCATCCACCAGATTGAGCAATCCTTTTGTATTTCGCCCAGAGGTGGTATAATGAAAAGGCAAAGAGAAAAGGGGGATTTGACCAGGCAAGAGTATTCATTCTTGCTTGGATCTATATTGGGTAAGACTAAAGGGACTTTATAGTTGATTAATCAGAGGAAACCACGCTTCATGTTAATTATTCCCTCGTACTCAATCATAAACTGGGTACATATGAGCATATCATAGGTGTTGTTTTCCAAGGCCACTTCTAGGGCCAATTTGATGAGCTTCCCAATTTTAATGGGAAGGGAAGAGTATGCCCTAAAAGCATAGGTGTTGTTTGGTCCCATGGTTCCAAACTCTTGAAAATACTTTAAGTCAGGCGCCAGCTTTATCTTATTTATCATCTTAGAGGAGATTACATTAACTGGTGAGCCAGTATTTAGGATGTCCATACCTGGACTTTTTGAATGACCACTTCCACCTTGGTGAGGGTTACTCCAAAGCTAGGGCACAGAGCCAATACCCTCTTGGGCCAGAAGGTGGAGGTTAGTTTAAAAATGGTCTCAGGGTATCTTTCCAGGCTTGATTTCATAGTATTGACTGCTGAAGATGTCGGATCAAGTCATCCAGGAGCTGATCAGCATTACTGGTGGTTTCAAAATCTGATGGACTCCATTTGAAATTAACTGAGATAAGTATCCTCAGGTAGGGTGGCCTCATCTGATTCGGTAGCACGCAATTGTATAGGAACCTCAACTTCAGCGGGTGCTCCTAGAACATAGTAACCAACGTTCTCACAATCCCCTTCAGATTCTTCATCGGTAAGATTATCTATGCACCTAAAAGGGCATTAGTTGAGAGGGTGAGTTTGATCATGTCAGTGTTTATTTTGACACCCCGCAGTTATTGGGCCCTTTCTTAGGGAAAGCAATGACTTGTGAACTGTCTGCTATTACTTTGATCATGGGAGAAGGAGTTTTAACTTTAATGTCCTTTGGTGGAAGATTTTTATTAACTGGCTTGGGCTGCCTCATAGATGCAGGTTTCAAGCTGCAGGAGGCAAAGGGGATACATAATGCATATCAGCAAGGCTTGACAACTTAGCTGAGGCAGGAAGCATTCAGAGGAGTGCGTGAGCTGAGACACAGTGTCAACCAAAGTACAGAGCGCCCTTTGGGTAAAACTGATGGAGCATTTGGGATAAACCCATGTGAAAGGGGATTATCTGTTTTTAGTTTCACTGTGGAAGCAGGTTTTTGTGATACTCATTATGGTCTCCCTCTGGTGAGATTGGTCTTGATAATTCCTCAATAGTTTATTCTTGAGAATTCAGCTCAGCCTCTTGAATAGTCAAAGCGTTATGGATATCCACAACCTTTAATAGAGCATATTTTATGTCACAGACATTCCACTAATGACATTTTAAGGAGATGATATGCCGTGCTAAAGAGGGTTGAGAAGCTAAACCAGTTAGGATGGCAGCAACAGCATCATCACGGGATAGCATTTTAGCGAGAAAAAGTGGCTGTGCTTCTCTGTAGAAGCGATCAAAAAAGGTGGCAACTGATTCTCTTCGAGTAGATGTAAGCACATAAACGCCTGTCTTTGCCTACGCAAGTTCTGCGTGAATATGAATTCCTCAATGAGCGCCTTTTTCCCTCTGCCCAAGTTTTAAGGGTGGCCATATAAGGTACCATCACCTCTTGGGCAGAGCAGCTGAGGCAGGGTAGTATATGACCCTTTTTTATGATCAGTATTCCCTTTCATAACGCCTCATAAGCAAAGAGGAACGAGGCTTTGCTAACCTCACCATGGAATATTGTCCCTAAATGAGGTTTTAAGATGGTTGGAGCAGCCTCATAAGAGGCTTGGGAAACGTGTTGTTCAAGTGAAGCAATTTGAGATGGTGAGCTGTCTAGCTGCTGTGTTAAAGCATCTATCTGGGGATTAGAGGCAGTGGGGAGGTTATGTGGGTTAATTACCCCAACACCCTCCACTTTAGTTTTTTTGTGGTGTATTACCATCTATATTGAGCACCACTTGTTGGTATCAAGGCGGTGTGTAAGCTCGCTAGTGCAAAATTTTCCACAGATTTCAACAACAAAGCAGGAGAAGGGTTATATCAACTTCTGAAATAATGAATAAAAAGGGGCTCTACACCACTAAAATAATATCACTTATAAATTATAATAAAAGCTGTGTTTTTATCTGTTTTTATTATGTGGCGGTAAGGGGACTAAAAGCAAACCCCTTATGATCTCACTGCTTAGTATTTATATTGATATGGGGCTTGAAGTGTGATAGGCATCGAATTCATTATTCGCTTTGAGCCTAAATATGAAATATGGGCGTTTGTCCTATAAGAGCTCTCAATTCTTGTCTCACCTAATGGAACAGCCAATTGAGGAGAGAAAGTAGGTATGACATGCCCATGAGGCAAAGATTTTATATATTGGAGCCAATCATCTTGAGGGAAATAATTGCACCTTGTGAGACCCCCTACAAGGCTATAAAAGGGGGTTTTGTGACGTAGGTGCTGAAAATATTTTAGATGTGGGCTGGGAAGAACCTCTAATGGCCTCCACTGATTTTGGCGCATTTTTGGTGCAATATACTAACCCAAAATTGTAAAATTTGCCCGTGATGCATTACTAATAGTGTTAACCCAATTTGAAGGGTTCCACTGGTAATTGATCAGGGTCTTTTGGCCGATTTTACCTGTATTAGAAATCGAAACATTACAGATCTCTTTCTGCTAAGCATCACTTTTCGAAAATCAATTCATCCTGAAATTTAGCTCCACTAAAGAGATTTACGAAAACTATTAGCAAATATGGCGGGAAACCCCGCAAAAGAACCCGCAGGCTATGCCAAACGAGCCAGCACCACCCCCAAACGAAGCAACCCTCGGTTACCCACCTCAGGGTCAACCAGAATCACCCGCTCTCAAGCAGCAGCCATGAAAGCAGGCACCACCCCCCAACCTGGAGCTACTCCAACTAGCGCCAGTTCACCTGATCGCACTTCTGCAACCTGCACGCCTAACGGCTCTGTGTGCGCTGCCTCCCACCAACCCGCTGGGCCCCCTCCAACCAAGGAGGCCATCACCCACGCTGTTTTAATGGCGTCTGCTCAGTTGAATGCAAATCAGCCCATCCAGGCATTCACCTCCCCCATTGTGTCAGCTGATTCAGCCCCATCTATTATTGCTGACGCCGTGTTTCTGGCTCCCTCCATGAATGGCGATACCCAGCTACCTGGCCCCCAAATCCTCATATGTAAGGGTGGAGAAGCCGCACATTCTGGTTCACTGAGCACCAAATTGGGACAATCTACTCTTCCCAATGAGGATTCAAATGGTTCGGATTTTGGAACTTCACACCAGTTCCAGTCTCACCCGTCCCATTTAAACCCCGTAATCGGCACTTCTCAAGTCGGCACTTTATTTCAATATGCTGAAAATGACCAATTCACCAATCAGCCAATGAGTTTTGCCCACGAAATCACAGCAAATACTCGGGCTGAATTTACCCAAATAGATTGGGATTGTGATGAAACATCTCCCTCCTCCCAACTGGCTGGAGTTAATTCCAAACTGGATGGGCCTCCCCAATTTAGCGAGGCCCAACAATCACCTGGCCCCCAAACCCTCAGATGTAAGGTTGGATTAGCCGCACATTCTGGTTCACTAAGCACCAAATTGGGACAATCTACTCTTCCCAATGGGGATTTAAATGATCCAGATTTTGGAACTTCACACCAGTTCAAATCTCACCCGTCCCATTTAAACCCCATAATCGGCACTTCTCAAGTCGGCACTTTATCTCCATATGCTGAAAACGACCAATTCACCAATCAGCCAATGAGTTTTGCCCACGAAATCACAGCAAATACTCGGGCTGAATTTACCCAAATAGATTCTGATGGTGATGAAACATCTCCCTCCTCCCAACTGGCTGGAGTTAATTCTAATCTGGATGGGCCTCCCCAATTTAGCGAGGCCCAACAAACCGCCCCTCAATTTAATATGACGCCAGCAACTGCTGTAACATTCCAGCAACAAGGGAACTCCGAAAACTTGTCCAAACCACCAGCTCACACTCAACCTGCAATTGCATCCCAAAGAAAACACAAACGTACAAAAGGAGCCACTGGGGCGTGGCAAAAACCTCTGGCACCAATGCTACCCAAAACTGATCCCCGTGAAGTGGCGTTTATTGCTGATGTTAAGAAGTAATGGGCAGAAACTAGAGCGCAAAAAGCTATACCTCGCTCAACCCTCTCCCACGCAATTCGCCTTTATTATGGGCATAACCCTGTTGAATTCTATACAGAGGATTACTTCTCATACTTTGCAGCGATTGTGGAGATATTCCCAATTAACACCACCATCCATGAAACAGTGGAGGGCCACTACATCGAAGTGGGCTTCACTGAAGCTGCCCTTGCTGACCATGCTGCCACCCTCCAGGTCATTATTCCACGCGGATCTCTTCGCATTTCCCGCACACGCTCTCACCTGGAGAAAATTTCATGGGTTACTTTTTCCAACCTACCAACGACTGTTGATCCTGAGTCTCTTAAACTGGCACTCCATCGTGGTTTAATGGAGTTTGGGTCTGTTCTTTCAGTGGACTTTAGCGTCCCCTCTTACTATGCTCCCACTCAAAGAGCTCGCACTGCTAGGGCGTCGTTCATCCCCTCCCCCACTGTATCCCGCAACATTGAGGTTATTCCTCATGTGGCGGTAGTTGTGGCATGCCCTGAGATCTTTTTTGTCGACCCTGATCAGGCGCGCCCCCGGTGCAAATGGTGTAACGCCCTTGGACACTTGTATAGTGGCTGCACAGCTCGAAAACAAGCCCTCTTAGCCACCACCCAGGGGGCTAAACCAGGCCAAAAACGATCCCACGTGGCTGCAGCAGCAATTCCACAACCCACACAATGGGTTCCCGTTCAAGACCTGTCCCCTGAGGCCTTACGCCTAGCAGTTGAAACAGCTAACCCCACAATTGGTATGGGATACCTTCGCGCTCATGTCCCCCTTCCAATGGGCACTCCCTCCAATCTCCCAGAGTCAACTCCCTCTCTCACCAAGCGCAAGGCATCTCCCACAAGGTGCCCCTCGTCAGCCACCCCCACTCAGGGCTCCGCGGCACCCCCACCAAACTCCACCAGCGATTTATCGCATCAACCCTCAGCTCCCAATGGAGCTATGCCCACCAGCATGGACTGGCAACCCGCGGCCTGCGGTAGAAGTGCCACCTCAAAGAGTCCTACCCCAACCCCACAGTCCATTTCGCGCGGATCCTATGCAGTGTTGGAGGAAGTGAACATGGACTCAGACTCATCAAATGGGGACACCGCGGAGGTCACCATTGAGCACCCTCAGGTCCTTCCCCTGCAATGGAGCGGGGGCAGCATCCTAGGCTGGCTTACTGGGTCCTCCGCCCCCCACCCTCTCCTTCCCCTCAAAACCCTCGACACTCCTCACGGATTACAGCTAATAGTCAAGCTAAAGGACTCAAAACTAGCCGCCTCACAGCAGCAGGTTTAAGCGCTGGCAACCCCCCAGGACATGGAGGGGAACAGCTATGAGTCCCCATGGCAGCACCCTGGCCCTGCAATCCATCAACGCAAATGGGTTGCGGGACTTTAAGCGGAGAGCCCGCCTCCTCCAAAACTTCAGGTCAGCACAAATTGACATCGCTGCTTTCCAGGAGCCCCATATCCTCCCCCACGAACAATCTGCATGGAATGAACAGTTTGGAGACAACTCCTTCTGGACAAACCATGCCGCCCTCATTGTTTTGAATCCTCGGGTTAAAACCCATTCTTTTTCACAATATCTAGGTGGCCGCCTCATAATGGCCAAACTCACCACTCCTGACTTCTCCTTCTTCGCTGCAATCATCTACCTGCCTAATGCAGGTCAGGAGCAAAATTGGCTCTTGGAAGAGCTCCTCCAACTCAATCTCCTACGGAATACAGTCCTCTTAGGAGATTTCAACACAACCATAAGTCGCGTCCGTGACTCTTACCCCCTACAGCAAAGGAACGCCCTTGGATCAAGTCGCCTCCTGGATTTCCTTCGCCTGAGTGGCTTTATAGATGCGCTTCCACCCTCCGCGTCTGGCCTAGGTTGCATGACTAGGATCCAGTATGATGGAGGAGATTTCCAGTCAGCGTCACGCATAGATATGGCACTGATTGGCCTCCTGCTAATTGGCCGCGTCTCCTCTCCCATCTCTCGTGACAACCATCTGAGTGATCACAGGTCACTCACCGTTGTCCTCACCACCACACTTAGACCGTCGCGTAGGTTCTGGCCTAGGGTTGCCCCAGCTCTTCTCAACAACCCCTTCACTAAGGAGAAGCTGTATATGACCATCCGGGAGACTCTCACCTCCCCCCACCCCACCTGCTTGACCACAAGACTATATGGGCGGTGACCAAGAAGGGCATCACCCGCGTTGCTTACAACTGTGCCAAAGCCCAGATGACTGCAGCTCGCGCCAGAGTCAAAAGGGCGGAAGCCAGAATCAGACATCTAGAGCGAAACTGTCAGCCTTCGCCCTCTCCCAGATGGTTGGAAGACTGAGAAGCGGCGCAGGAAGCACTCCGCTTGGAGCTCACACTGCAGGAAGAACGGGCAGCAAACTTTACAACATCTCGTTACTATGCTCAATGGGAACGCCCCACCCGCTTCTTCTTTCAGAAACAGAAAGCCCGGTCAACAGCGCAGGATATTACTGCACTGAAGATTGGCACTACAACCACTTCGGATAAGGAGGAAATCACACAAATAATACATCGCTTCTACTCCAGCCTCTTCCACGCCACCCAGGTGGACCCGTCAGACATCCAAGACTTCCTGTGGCGGGCTCCAGAGCCGCCCATTGACCCACGGGCTGATGAGGCTCTACTGGCGCCTATTTCCATCCAGGAGGTGATGGAAATCCTTCTGAAATCCCCACGGCTTAAAGCCCCAGGCCCAGACGGAATACCCTTTGAGGTGTACCTTCTGGAACCTGCAGTGATAGCCAGAACCCTCCGCGACCTCTTCGCTGCACTCTTAGTGAATGGCGAGGTCCTCCCCGACTCCAGAGGCTCAATCACGACCCTCATTCACAAGAAGTCAGACCGTGAGAACCTGGCGAACTGGCGCCCCATAGCGTTGATCAACACAGACCACAAGCTCTTCACGAAGCTTCTGGCCAACCGCATCACCAAATGGGTGTCACCTCGCCTCTCCCCATCCCAGCACGGTTTTATTCCGGGGAGGTCGTTATGGGACAACTATAATGACCTTCGCGTGACTTTGACTGCTAACTCTCGTAAGGTGATCGGCTTTATGGCTCTCCTGGATATGGAGAAAGCATATGATCGGGTAGCCTGGAAGTATATTGATGATTCCCTGGCCCGCTTCCATCCCCCACCCGCAGCTAGGCGCTGGATATCAGCGCTCTATGACCAGCTCCACACCAGAGTCCTGGCGCCAATGGGTTTTACAGTGGCAGTACCAGTTGGACAAGGTCTCCGGCAAGGGGACCCCCTGAGCCCTATCCTTTTTAACATCACCCTTGACCCCCTCTTGGCCTCCTTACAGGACAAGCTAACAGGGATTCTGGTCCCAGGTAAAGCCCCCACACGCACCATGGCATTTGCAGATGACACCGCCATTGCATTTGGCTGCCCTGGGGATGATGCCCTCGCTGCTGTGACCATTGAAAGGTACACCAAGGCGTCCAACGCCATGGTCAACACCTCCAAGACAACAGTTGTACAGGTCGGCTCCCCCACCTTCCCCCCACCATTTGGTATTGAACCTGAGCGCGGTACCTTCCGTCACCTGGGTGTTCTCACCAACCAACAAGGAGTTGCGCTAAAAAACAATGAGGACTTGCTCCTTGCAGCAGTTAACTCCAGGATTGCCAGCTGGAACTGGCGGCACATCACCCCCAGGGTCGAGCTCTGATGGCCAATGTGTTCCTCCTCTCCAAAGTCTGGTTCCTAGCGCACGTCTGCCCATTCACAGATGCCTTTTATACGCGGCTCAATGTACTCCTCCGGTGTTGGATCTGGGGCTCAAACCATCCACCAATGGCCCTCTCAACCATTGCCCGACCCTGCAATGAAGGGGGCCTAGGGCTTCTGGACACGCGATCCCACGCCACCACAATCTTCCTGAAGTTCCTATGGCTGATTGTCTGCTGGGACGCGACCCCCATGCCCCAATGGGCGCCCGCCCTCCGCCAGTCAGTGTCAGCAGCTCTGGGTCTTCCTAGAGCATCTCTGACCTCATTAGGGGAGTGGCTCACAAACCACCCAGGCCATCGCCTAAAACCATCCTCATCCCCCTACTGGAACCTGGCTTTCCTTGCCCTGAAACGAGTAGGCGCGCGGATCCACCATGCCTTCCCATACAGAAGGGAAGGCCCTGGCCTCAGCCCCCGTCGCCATGCAATTGTGCACAATGGACAAGTTGTCACAACTCGCCTCAACCCCCAAGATCGTCCTCCCATCCGCCCAAGACTCCTTGAGCTCCTCCCTCCCTCCGTGAGATTTGACCTTAAGGAATTGTGGAAGGACGTCTATCACCCCATCCTGTCAGCAAAGGTGTCCAACACCTTATGGAGGGTGCTCCACTGTTCATACAGGACAGGGGACTGGACTGGCCCTACCTTCCAGCACCAAAGCTGCCCTCGCTGTGTGGAGCCTATTGAGTCCCACCTCCATCATTTTTTCACCTGTCCAGGTGTCACCGCATTTTGGCCAAAGGCCCGCGCGCTCCTCCATGCTCAGCCCTGGTTTGGACACTTGTGAAAGACCTCATGTTTGCGCAGACATTGCCTGGTTGCCACTGGACCCCTCCGTGTCCTCACCTATGCCACAGCCTTCTGGACCATCCATAACTTCCTTCCTTTGTGCTGCCTTTGACCAGCTGATGTGTGGACCCTTCCACACATGATCACCCACTTTCAGGTACACTTTGAGATGGCCCTGAAGGTCTGCACTATGTCGCCAACCCTCCCCCACTCAGTTGTCACTGCAGCACGGCTCTGGCGTGCAAACCCCCTCCCTTTCTCAATTCCTCCTCCCTTCCCTTCCCTCGCCTCAGGCTCTTAGGAGCCCAGGCGTAATTCAATAAACATCGATGAATCCCCCCTTGGGTTGGGACCATCTAGTACTAAAAAAAAGGGGCGCTGCTAATCTCTTTATGATGGGGTAAGGCACTTGCAAGTTGCTTTTCCAAAGAAACTATTCATAAGTCAGTGGAAAGGGGGAGAGTTGGAGGGTTACTCACTTTAAAAGCCTCCATTCTTGAGTTTATTTTTGGTGTACAAGGTAGCCCCTGTAGTGAGCACCACTTTGTAGGAAACCAGCTAGTTGTATGTTTGCTAGTGCTAAACTGCCTTTGGTTTCCACAACGGTTTAATTAATTTAAAGTTGAAAACACTAATAAAAAAAGTTGGGGTTATTGAACTTTTATTAGGTTAAGTTCAGGAAGTGAAGAAAATAAACCCTCTCAATAATGGACCATTCCATATTAAATTGTATCGAGGGGTGAGCAAAATACAATGTTAGGCGTGTGGAATAGCTTGGTAACACCCAAAAGGGTAATATGATAATTTATTCTATCAGAGCTCATGTAAGGTGGTTTCTTAAGTGAAACGACTGATGGGCCAATATTGTTAGGCAGAACATACCCATGTGGTAATGATTTAAATGCTTCAAACAATCACCATATGCTAAAATAATTGCATCTTGGGGGACCTCCGCCCCGCTTATAGAAGGGGGGTCTCCTCTTAGATGTTAAAATAGAACTGGCCATGGCAGGGGGAAACCGTTTGATGGGAACCCCAGAATATGCCACATGGTTAGAGTAATCCGATTGCTAGATATTAAAAAATAGCCCGTTTAGTAGGTGGCAAAGTGTCACCCCAATTCATAGGGTTCCTCCAAAAATTGGCCAGAATCTTATAGCCAGTTTTGTCAATATTTTTTTCGAACTAATATTAAAATGATATTGGACATGTAATTGTCCAATTGCTTTTGTTAAATTGGGATTATTCTTCCCCTAAACATTATTTTTCCAAAGTCAAGAAGGCAATTTTCTGATAGTAGAAAGTGGATCAACCTGTGGATTACTTTAACAAAATTTTACAAAAGGCAAAGAAAATCACAATTTCACTGAGCAGGAGTGTTTGTCTTTAGTATTCATATTTAAGCAATTATAGCCTTATTTAAATTATAGCCACTTTACCTTTTTTACTAATCACACATCACTAAAGCGGTTTCAACAAATGAAGGATCATTATGGTTGATTGTCTGGATAGCCTCTCCAATTACAAACTTACAACTTTACCATCATATACTGTGCTGGTTAAGCCCAACAAAACTTGTATGGGTTTATAAGGTTACTGACCTTTGTAGTATTAGTGCCAAAGAATATTGCTTGCATGACTTAATTAGCCAACCAGATTCTTTGAAATTTGATTTAATAATCTGCAAAATCAATTTAATTGATTTCTGAATGCACACAGATACAGGACATCATGCTGTATAAGCCTAGCAACAAAAAGTGGCTACCTTATGCGTGACCCTCTTCTTAAACAAAAACATTCTCAAAGGGCACTCAAACATAGTACATTGAGTGGTTAAGAGAAGCTATATGTGGCTGAGAAGCAGTGCTATTGGAACCAAAATTTTGATACTATACATGAAGTACTGGATGCCTGTATAACGTGTAGGACCCAGGATCTTCCAAGCCCTCATCATGAGCTTAAGCTTGTAACTCCTTCTTAGCTGTTTAGTGATGTTTTGCGAATGTTGTAAGGCCCCTACCCATGAGCCTCCACGGTCATTGCTATATTCTACTCATAGATGACATTCTCACCAAATGTGTCAGGCTATTTCTGTTTCTACTGCTATTTCTAAGGCCACAGCCTTGTTCCTGATTCACACCATTTTACTTCAACTTAGAAGCCCAAGTGTTTTTTTATCAGACAATGGGTTAAACTTTATGTCTAAAGTTGTTAAAACAACCTTCTTGACTTATACTAACCATCACTTCCCTGATCTCTATATACATCTACTGATGAGGCAGTAGAAAGTAAAATGGCTCTTTAATTCTTTTTATGCATAAGTTGGTAGCCTCAGATCCCATGTAATGGAACAATTACTTGCCATCTACCTTTTTTGGTTTATCAAATAAGCTATCACAAGTAACTAAAATGTCACCATTCCAGAATTCATATGGAAGAGAGCCACAACTTGTATTGTTTAGATCTAGTGTACTCCACCGCTCCCAAGATGCTGAGATAGCTATGATGACATTATCTAATGAAATAATCAGATTACAAGCACTTGCCGCTCATGGGATTGAATTTAGCCACAAAGAGGTTATGCATTCTAATAATATTCAGCCAGCTCTCCCAACGTTCAGTATTAAAGATCTCATGTTGTTCTACCATCACTGCCCTGGTGGGCAACCTGACAAATTGTGAACCTCTTGGTTGGGGCCGTATCACTTACTATATAAGGCGGCTACAACTTCTTTCATCACTGATGTCATCTAAGGAACAGTAGTTAATTGTGCACACTCCAGGTTCTTACGCCAATGTGTTGCCTATGAAGAAAGCCTGGGGAGATGTCAGCGTTTATATTAATAATGTTTAAAAATTACTAAAAATAAGACCAAAAGAACTGTTTGCCCATCCTCAACCAGAATTGAGCCTTCAATAATCAGATATGTTGTCACCTAATAAGCCTTTGCGCTTAAATAGCAAAGGTTTAAATAAAGGAGGTTAAAAAATTAACATCTGGTTCTACTCCATCAGGGCATCAAAGATTGCAATCTGGAAGCCTTAGAACAATTGGAAGATGACAATTCAGAAGACTCTCCAAAGAGATGACCATGGCTCAAACCTCATTTTTGATGAGGTTTGAGGGACTTTTATGAGGACTCAAAGCCAAATCCGCCACATCTTGAGCCACAATATAAGTATCAAGAACTTTATAACTAATAAATATTATCTTATATTTTACCTATTAAATCTGTACATATTTATGTCTCTTTGCATATTTAAATGGTAAAATTAAAGTAACCCAATATACTTGCTAACTTTAGACCCTTCAGAAGTGTAAGTGCATTACCATTTACTCCTTAAAGCCATTCCACTCTTCAGTTCAATCCCAAAGAACTTTGAGACTTCCATTTGCTAATTTTCTGGGCACCCAAAAATATAAGATTCAGCTTTCTCCCTACAAGTAAGCAAAATATATCAGGAGAAAATATAATAAGCTTCTAGGAAACGATATGGTAGTAATTTGTTTTGTTGATGTTTTGTTGTTCTATAAAACAAGAGATTTTTCTACATATAAAAGGCGCATGTTAGCTAAGGAAATATTCTACCTTTATACACAATAAGATAACTTTTGATGAGGTATTGATGTAATTAAAAAGTTGTGAATTTTACTTAACCTATATGGTGCCTCAATGATAATGCAGATGTATGCCAAATTTCTAAAATATGAATTTTGTCCATTTTACAATAATAAACCATGATCTTTATGCCAATAAAGTATAACGTATTCCCTAAGCATTTGACTATGATGGTCATTAGTAAAAGGGCTTTGATGTTATATTTTACAATAGATCTCATATGGGAGTCCATCTTATCCTGAGCATTTATATAAGTAAGACATTTGATAATAGCATGTAGCTCATGATAAATATATTTGATTTATAGCTTTTATTGTAGACAAATAAAATAATTTAGACCTCATAAAAAATTATTTGTTTTTCAAAAAAATAAAATTATTGTAAGCTTTATAGCCATTCTTTAAAATTGAGACCAAAAATGGATGACATATAAAGATATCATTGAGCAGTTTCCTGAGTGTTCTTTATATTTTATTTAGCTTGAGGTATGCCAACCAGAGGATGGACATTACTGTTTCTTGAATGAGCAAAATTTAAAATAAATTAAAATAAAAAAATTCAAAACTAGACAGATGGATCCATTCAAACGATGCAAAATTTAAAAAAACACAACAACCAAGTTGGAAGCAGAAACTGCTATAAATCCATGGTGGTGGGTGAAGGGGGATTAGAAACTCTTCTTCCTCATCTATTGGGGACATGTAGTGGCACAATGATGATAGCACTGGCGTGTGAGCATCATGGAAATAGGGGTCAAGTTAACAAAGGGGTGCTTGCAGCTCAATGTTTGCGATGAGGAGGGTGGAAATGTAGGTTGTAGTTTTTTAAGCCTCAGGGCGTACTTTAGGTAAGGTAAAGATTGTTGCAAGGTTGTTGTGGGTAATGCGGGTTTTTGAGCTGCACTTTGCGACCAAAGTAACTTTTTGAACTGCTGAATTTACCACCTGATAATATCAGAGATGCTCTTCTTTATGTTTTGGAAGCATGGTACTAGGTAGGATGGGAGGTGGCAGGCCCATAGCCAGTATTTCAACTGATTTTGCAATGGCTTTATGGGTTGGGCGACAATTGAGGGAGGCAACTGTTTCTTCAGCTATTTGGTGGTCACTTTTTGAATGGGGTGGCATTAGGGCGAGGCTCATAATGGCGCTTAGGTAATTGGGCCGCATATTCAGTATTGAAGTATATTCTAGATGGAGGGGCCCAGCCCATTCAGATTCAGGGATAAGCTCGCCTGATTCATCAACCTTAGCCAAATAATAACCCTTTTATTCTGGTTGAATTTTATTAGGTCTTTTGCATATGGGTATTCTGTGGCGTGTTTCTGGGAGGATGATATAAAACATACTTTAGTCTAATCTGGCTCCTGATTGGTGAGTTCAGGATAAGAGGTTCATAAGGTAATTTTTGGTTAGTTGATTCAGTGGTTGCTGCGACTACCACTTTGAGGGAGGGGAAGGATAGTGCCCCATTAAAAATTTAATTGGATTGGCTATGGGATAGTTATGCAAAGAGTTGGGTGTAGGTGCCGCAGCTTGTGAGATGGAGGGGCAGCGCCGTTTGAATGGTCCAATTTGAAACAGGTAGGGTAGATGGTACGCTCTCCATCCACTCAATCCCAAAAAGATAGTCTGGAGCAGAGGTGATAATGGTGCAAGAGGGATTGAGATGACTAATTTTGTTAATATTGGATGAATAGTCACAAAGGAGAGGTGGCCTTATAGGCGGGAGGCTCCATTGTGAACCACAAATTGTATTTTATGATTGGTACCACATTCTGGTAATCCAGTGATAATTTCATTAATTAAAATTTCAGGTGGTAGGTAGGCAGGGAGTCCCACAAACTGAATCAAAAAAGTGGTATCAGTGGGAAACCAGGTACAAGTAGTTAGGAGGTGGGTGCACTGGAACACCAGGGGGAAGGTAGCTGCTACTGCAGCATCTGCTTCACTTGAAAAGCCAAGATTAGAATACCCCTTGAAGGGGTGGAAGTTAATTTAGCCTGCATCTGCATAACAATCTAGGCTAATTTGATGATGGCCTTATCTGAATAAGGGAAAAACTTACCATATTCAAACTGAAGGCCATTTTTCATGTTGCTCTAGGGGGAGCACAAGGGGGCAGCGTGGCACCGCCTAGGTTTGGGTGAAATGTAAGGCTAAGTCCTTAGGCAGGACATAGAGTGCTGAAAAATTTTAAGTTCTAGCCAATCCGGACCAAGCACATTTTGCATTGTCCAAAAATTCTATTAGGAGGTGGCGCACCGCTGCCTCACGTGGGGCAGCGGGCTTCAAATGCATTGACATAGGTAATTTGAATAGGACGACGACAAGTGGAGCTGTTTTTACTAAATTTCAAACTATGATTCAAACAAAAGTGAGTGAATCAAGAGAGAGAGTGACTATGGTCTTTAAATTTTAGGCAATTAATTATAAGAAAAATCACATTTAACAAAACCAGAAAGTAATAAGCTTCAATATGTCACAATCCAGGCTTACATGGATATACATTGCTCTTATATTTGAAGTATTAGGCAATTTGGGCCACATCTCAGTTGATTATAATACAGCCAAAACAATTTAAACAAACCCTAAAGAGTTAAACAAAGTTTAAATCTTCAGTGATATGGGTAGAGTAAAAATTAGCACCATTAAGACTCATACTTAAAACAAATTAACATCAGTAATCACCCAAAAATAATGACATTCATATCACTTATCTAATCAAAAGGACTTGGCTGCGGTTATTTCAAAGGTTCATGTTCTACCTTCAGCGTCAAGTCCTTGAAATGTTTCCATTAAGTAAAATTGAATCTTATAACAACTAAAAAGCATATGGCTTACTCCTCTTTAAAACTTTACATAAGCATATTCCCCTCCTAATATTTGATAATCTCTTTTGCTTATTACCAGAATAAAAGCACCCTTTTAATTTTACTTTGTTTTTTGGCAAGTATACAATTATAGCACATCCTGTGTGTGTGTGTGTGTGTGTGTGTGTGTGTGTGTGTGTGTGTGTGTGTGTGTGTGTGTGTGTGTGTGTGTGTGTGTGTGTGTGTGTGTGTGTGTGTGTGTGTGTGTGTGTGTGTGTGTGTGTGTGTGTGTGTGTGTGTGTGTGTGTGTGTGTGTGTGTAATGAGTCCACAAATGCCACAACGCTGGCAATAGTTTTTGAAACCATGCCCTTGCACTCCTCCTGTTGTTTATATAGATATTCTTAGTCATTAATCTCTCTAGTCATCAAGCTATTATGTTTATTTCTGAACCTATTTTGTATTGCACACTTATTACCTTGATTATTTGTTTGGCCTTGCCTTCCTAATAGTTTTACACGTCCTTTATAGATATGGATTATGTCACACTAGAAAACTTTATTAATTTACTTATTTTAAATTATAGGTGCATAGAACTTGCATCTGGTTGCAATCATTAATTGCAAAATAATCGTTCAAGTCTATGTAAGTTTGATAATTTCATTTGATGAGATTAGTGTGCACCCAATGTTGGGTAGCGGTTGAGATAGCAAAGTAAAGGGCACAGGATCAGGCTTCGCACCATCCAAAGTTCTTCATGCTCTTGAAACACCAGAGGCCTAGATGAAAATAAAAACTGGCAGTGAGTTTTTCCCAGTAGATTTTAGCCTGACAAGCAAAGATGCAACCAGAACATCAAATCTCCGGATTCCCAGCCCCTGTCATCAGAGGATCACGAGAAACAAGTTTTCCTGGATATTAATCAAGCAGCGCTTTGGGAAAAGTTCTGTGGAGATGTTCACAACCATTTCCTGGACACAGTATATGTTGCACCGCACTACATGATCCACAGTAGGTTGGATTTTGGGTTTGAAACTAAAAAAAGCAGCGGACAAAAGTTTCACAGGTGCGTGAGGTGATAGACCTCCTGGAGGATCAATGGGTGGTCGAGACAAAGTGCACTTGGTGGACTAAATCAAACAAAATTTTTGTAACCGTCAACTTTCTCCCATATTGATAAAGTGCATGGTGCTGAGGAACCACCTCAAGGATGGGCTTAAAAGCTATGAGGAACTTCACTCCTTTGAATATAATGCTTTACGCTTATGCTGGACCTGTGTGCGGGCAAAGTGATTTCAGTGACCATCCAATTGAGTCATAGAGGATGATTTGACCCAAATCCCTTACACTGCAGTTGTGTTTATTACCAGCAGGAATCCAACACATTCCACATAACAGTAGATAGTGCACCCCTTATCGCACCTTTTGTCACGCTTTTGGCCACAAGGCGCACACATGCCCTTCCAAAGAGGGCATCACACAGAATGAACTCTCCACAACGCTTTGGGAAGTGCAGACTCCCATTACAAACTGGCTATTGACACTTATGCCGCTTTACCGTGGGGTGCACAGGGGTGTGCATTCAGGTAAAACCTGTCTCCACAGGAGTGCAAGAAGGCTAAACAGGCCCGTAGAGCAGTGGCCAAGGCAGCAGCTATGGCCACATCCATGATCCCTTATACACAGACCCAGAATGACATTGAGTCAGTTAAAGCTAAGGCAGCTCAAGAGTCAGCTCACCAATCAGATTGGGCCAACCAACCTGCGGTCAGATGGGTGAGTCAGATTTACATGAGCAAAATTACCAAGCTCATCAAAACCAATTCTTTTACCCATTTCCCTCCTAAATTTTTGTCAAACTCAGATGATGCACCAGAGGAGCAAACCATTTCAAAAGTTTAGCAAAATCTCAAAAAAACTTCAAAAACGAAAAAAAACCTGGTGTTGAAAAATACCTCAAGACCTCATACCCATCACGAGTTATGTGGCCCAAGACTTCTACTGAGAGAGAGGCAAAGTATGGGCAAGAGGTCCTCTCCGTTGCACATAAGGTGCAATTGGGGAGCCTTCACAATAGGCCGTTGAACATTGCTAGACTAAAGGCCTCGTCATCCCAGTATAAGAAGTTGAGTTTTTAAAATAATTTACCTGTGGACATCCTGGCCGTTCAGAAAACCCACTATTCACACAGTGCTGAGGAAACATAGGCAACCATGTTCCTCCCCTCCCTTTCCTTTTGGTTACCACACTGTGGGGTGCTTATTTGTACAACCCATAGTTTTAGTTTACTTCTAAAAATTTGTACCTCAATGGCCAAGTGCAGGTTAGGTCCTTTTTGTGGAACAACGAAATGCACGCTATCCTTAATAATTATTCTATGACCTGAGTGCGGGCTCACTGGGAATTACTCTTGGCTGTAACTTAACTCCCACTTCCGCCTAATCCAAGTGTGGTGTGCGACATGAACTTCTGGGCTAACCTGGCCACTGGCCTCTGGCCTTCTACGCCTACCCCCTGCAGGGGCACGTCAAACTAAGCGTTTTGAAAGCCACTTTAAGGCTTATTGATGTCCATCCAAACATGCACCGTTGCTCCCCAACACGTCACATCCCCCATGTGCACAATGATCAGCTGAGGTTTATGTCCCGCATTGACCTTATTGTTGCCCTGTTGAACTTTCTCAGGTTGCACAATTCATGACAACAAAAATTGATTTCTCCAACCATAGGTTGAAGTTAATTCCTTCTCTTTGTTGAACCCAGTAGCACAGGCGCTAAAGTGATGCAAACTTCGTCCAGCTGAGATCACGTCGCCCAGCTTTTCCTCATGGGTGGACACTAAAACTTTAGCATCAGAGTTCACCACACCGTTATATGCGGACCCAGTTTTCTACCTGGTCAACATTCAGAGCAATCACCATCTTCCAGGCATGCCAATCTCATCACGTCTCTGCTGGGCTTTGTGGTCATTATGTATACGTTTGCAGAAGTGGACCACTTAGAGTCTAATGTCCCTGCTGCAGGTTACAGCTCGGCTTGGGGTCATAAGTGGACTGAAGTGTCTGCTACCTTCAGAGCACTGATAACGCAACACAAACATTGCATTTGTGTTTAATTAAAACACAAAAGATATCATGGCGGGTGACATGAGTTCTGCCTATTTTTTCCAAAAAATCATTGCATTGTGACAGAGCTTGGCCTGCACACAGGTGAATCATCTGGACCACTCCATTGCCAAAACTTCCTCCAAACTGGAAATCAATGTTTTTTTTATTACTCTGAATTGTATTACTCCAATATAGTCAAACAAGCTGAAATTGATGAGTTTCTCAATAGCAACATATCCACACATCAAATCCCATTACCCGGATTTGATAAAATTAATTTCTTAGGACAAACTCAGGTATGCTGTTCATCTCACCGCACAGGAAATGCCTAGGTCCATATGGGATTCCATATGAGTTCTAAAACATAGCTTAATTATCTCTCATCTTTATTGCTTGTCTCAATGAACCAATGGTTGTTAGAAATGTCCTCTTCCTGGGATGGAAGGCGTACAAAATAACGCTGTATAAAAAAGGGAAAGGCTGGACTTGGCCAACCGGCGCCCCATATCACTACTAACACTTTTAATAAAACTATTTACTAAAATTATGGTCAACGCCTAGGGGAAGTTGCCTCTGATACCATCTCCTCTGAGCAATTTGGTATCATTCCCAAGCAGTATATATGGTACAACATACACACTGTAGCCAACGTCTGCCAATCCACGGCTACTGGGGCACTTGTTTTCTTAGACCAGCAGAAGGCTTATGATAGGGACAACTTGATTACCCCAAAGCCTGCCTCTACTGTTCCACCTTCCCCATTTCGTTCATTAATTGGGTGATGTTGCTTGCGGAATCCGCCACAATGGCTGTGCGTAGCCATGACTTCATCACTGATGTAGTTCGCCCTCATAGGGCCTACGCCAAGTGGAGCTTTTGTGCCCACTTTCTATAACTTCAGCCTCGACCCACTTTTATGCAACGTGAATGCCCACCTTACTGGTGTCCATATGCAAGGCCAAGCACCAGTTAAAATTCTGGCGCTTGCTGACGATTTTGTGGTTGGAGTGTCTAATAACCAAGATGCATGCATGCTGAGGCAATAATCCAGGATTTTTCAGGGTTGGTAATGCTGCACTCAACCATCCAAAACTGAAATATTTCTCCTCAGTTTATACCAAACCGCTGGTCACCAGCACCACGTTACCTACTTGCTTCAGCATTTAGCTCACGAGTTTGCTTTTCCTGCCCACCACATAATTCTTTCTTGTGCTCCCTTTTGTGCCAAGACACACTGATGGTCCAGTGGCCATTTAGGAATGTGGCTGGAGGTAAGAGGGTATGCTTCATTAGTGATGGAGCACCATATTCTAGATAATGTCACAAAGTGCATCGCTTCCCTCAAAGCCCACCAGGCTACCCTCCCATGCTGGGTTATGCTTGACAACTCTATGCTCTGTCCAATGTCTGGTTTGTGGCCCATGCTTTTTACTTTTCCATTATTTTCTTCACCTCTTTATACGCCCTCCTTCAAGGGTGGCTTTGGGTACGACGCCCACCACCAGTGCGCCTGAATTTCATGTTTGGCCCTCGCCATAGTGGTAGTATGATTCTGCTCAACTTCAAGGCCCATGCCACTAAAAATACTTGGCACCTGAATCGCTGCAGTCAACAACCCCACACTCCCATCCCAACACTGGTCACGCATGTCCCAATCCAATTTTTCCTTCACACTTGCCTTTGTAATCCTACCCACCCCATTCCCTATGTAACTATCTGGCCTCTAATCCTTCTGCCATGGGCCTACATACGATGTTGCCCCACTTCAAACAAATCTCTTATTATTTAATGTGGAGAGCTGAGTGGAGAATCAGCATCAATTGGAACACCGCCCAGAGGGGTCGCCCTACTCCCCGTTTAAAACAAGAA
This sequence comes from Massospora cicadina, assembly GCA_022478985.1. Lineage (NCBI taxonomy): Eukaryota > Fungi > Entomophthoromycota > Entomophthoromycetes > Entomophthorales > Entomophthoraceae > Massospora > Massospora cicadina. The sequence goes on from JAKSZP010006700.1 coordinate 158,733, forward strand.
GTCCATGGGCAATTAGTTTTAAACAATCTGGTACCCCAACGTCACCACCTCATTGCCTGAGTGGACTATTTTGGTAAGCTCGACAACCTGTACTCTTTGGAGACCCAGAATGACATTTGGCGGTACACATCATCCTCTTTTACAACACAAATTCTTGCCCATGTGTGGAGAGGCCTGAGAAAAATATAACGCATGGCTGAGTGGTCCAATGCCTCAAAAACTTCACACGTTGTATGCAGTCAATATGGATCTTTAGACCATCGCTTGGAAGATTGCCGCCATCACAGGCAATTTGGCGAGATGTTATGTGCCTTTTTGCCAGAATAATGAGCAGGCTTTTTCCTGTCTAAAAACATCTTTGTCATTTTTATGTCCTCCCCTATCCACCCATCACTCCACGCCTTATTGTTGCAATATCACTATGGATGATAAACATCATTGTCTTTGATGCACTCTCTGGTACTACTCCAATCATATGTGAAGCTGTGCATCGCTTCTATTCCCACCTTATGGATCACTTTCAAGCTTGGCTGTATGGACACCTGCCATACCGCCAACGCTGGTTGGTGTCATCCTGGTTCCCAATCTGGTTCCTCTTGTCATATCCTTTTCTTCATTTGTGTTCAGTTTGGGCCCAAGCCTCCCCTTTCAAAGCCCTCTTCCTTCCACTGGCAGTCCCGCTGGCAACATGAGGTAGCTGCGGCTCCTCAGGGGTTCCCCTCATTTTCTATGTGTTTTGTAGTTGGAGTCTATTGGAGGTGACTGATCCATGGTTGGCCTTCCCCAAATAAACTTAAAAATAACTTTAAAATATAAAAATTTAAATAATAAGTGCATAGTCATGACGAAAAAGTTGTCAGACTAAAGGAGAACAATTTACTAATAAAAAACAACTTTGCATGAAAAAATAACAATGTACATCAAGTTACATATTTATGGTTTGTCAGATAATTTTCTTTAGAAAACTAACTCTATAGAAAATCTTATGGATTAAAACCCTTAACTGTATAGTTTTGATGGTCTACTTGAGGAGTGAAGAAAATCTTAAAAGCTCCTAAACTATGCAGCTGGATTCAAAGGTCCAATTAAGCATTAATATTATATAGGATTATTTATCTTTTCAACAGCAAGATTTCTATCTCCAAATTGTGACCATAATATACATCTCATACTTAGTGTATAGTATAAATTAGAATCAAGTGTTATCTTATTATAATTTAAAATAAAGATTCATTCTAATTTAAAGGAAGCTCAAACTCCACTTACTGACTTTTAACTTATATAAATCTAAGTATATCTAAGGGACTTTATTATAAGTTTCTTTTAGATTAGAGTCTATAGGGCACTATACACCTATATGTATATCACGTTATTTGACATTTTTGGGTAACAAGCTCTACAGTCTGACAAATTTAGCTTAGTGTGCAAGGACAATGAACCAGTTTATATGTTCTAAACTACTTATATCTAGCTGGTTGCAGGAAGAGTTGCCTTTAAAGCTTTTATATAATCTAAAGGAGGTATTGTGATGTTTACTAATTTGTTGCTGATACTCTTTGATGAATCATTAATTGAGATAATGCTTAATGTAGTGCGCGGCACAAGCACTCTAGTGCACAGGTTGAGTCTTTCACTTGGACTCTCTTGTCTTAATTATCCATTATGACTTGTTAACAGAAAAAAGGTCCCTAATCGCTCCAAACACAAAATTGATAGATTGCGTGGATCTAGACTCAGCCTTTATTATAGATATGGCTACAACAGAGCTAATTTCTAAAACTGATGAACTTTATTTTGAAAAACTTGTACTTTATTTTTGGTGGTATCATAATTCTAGTCAATTTCTCAGCCTTTAAATGATGATGTCCTGTTTTTAAGGGTGCAATCACCATTGAGTATATGGAATTAATTTATAATGGGAACAATGGGTCAAGTGGCATTCCATTTTAGAGAAAAACTCATAAAGATAATGAGGAACTTGGAATAAGATTTTAAGAATGGGTGATTAATTGATTGAAGAAAATTTATTGCTTTTGTTTTTTACAATTTTACATATGCATTCATCTTAGTTCTGCATCCCAAACATCAGAACAAATTGTACCATAGGATTCAAAGGTACATGTTGTAAAACATATTGTATGCCACTTAAATATATTTTTTAGGTGTTATGTTAAGCTCCTTGTTTTTTTTCAAGTGGTGTTTTGTACCACTTTTAAACCTAATTCATATGAGCTAATGATCCTTTAGGTTTTTCTTGATGCTGATAATATAGCTTTGTGTCTATTAATGCATATGTTCAGGTTAAAATTCAGATAAAGTTCTTCAGCTCTCAAGATAATATAGTTTTATTGCATTTGGATATAATTTAAGACTTTCCTCGTTATATTTGTCAGAATTCATATTCCAGAAATGCCCAAATCTTGGGATCAGGCCAAAGAATGTTTACTTCCTCCAATGAGTTCAAGCCTTCAAGAAACAAAATGAATAATCTACAAATGAGCCTTTGCTTCTAAAAGTTTAAAAATTAAAAAAAGAGATTCAGGAATCATCACATGCTGAGAATCCATCTTATGCCAGCAGTCACCATTCAGACGCTCTAGTACAATGGAAGGCTAGCAATCCTGAAGTTGATCCAAGAGAAAGATCACAGCTCAACTCTCATATTGGATGAGAATTAAAGTTTTTTTATAAAGGAGACTTGAGCACCCCATCCATAACAAGGCTCAAGTCATCAAATTTATATTGAGAGCTTCTAATAATAGTTTATTATTTATTTATTAACAAAATTTATCCATATTTGTTTTGCATAGTTACAATACTAGGTGTTGTAACCCAAGATAGTGAAAAATACTGGACCCTGTAGAAGCGAAAGTGCTATGCAATCACCTCTCACCACCCAATTTTAAACACCTAATCCATCCCAAAGACCCTTCCCAGCTTCCATTTTCAATGCACTCAGCACCAAATTTTTAATTTTGAAGTTTTCTTGTGAAAAGCCAAAGCCTGATGCTCACTACAGGGGCACCATAAACTGTAAATAGTGAAAACTTCAAACCAAAAACATAGAAGAAAACATTAGTGGATCTCCTCCACTCAATGAGGAAAACCATTACACGTTGGGTTTATACTACAAAATTTAAGGTACAACCCATTAAACCTGAAATCCTGAAGTTCTGTGCCATCTTTGGATTCAAACTTCCGATACTGAGCCATAGTAGTACTACCTGCAAACTGACAAGATGTCTGATTTAATCCAGATGCTCCTTAATAGCATCTACCCCACTAAAGCCCCCTCTAGTCATTAATGAGCTTCTACGTCCTAGCCTAAATGCGGAGGCTATATGACTTGGCTGCCTTAGCTAGTAATGAGTAGGTTGTTGAAAAGAAAAACGCTAATTATGAAAGTTTATTCATCTGGTTTTTCACCATCTACTCCAAGTGTTGGGTTTACATCATCAATAAATACAAAGCCAGATAGGATTAGTCCTTTTAATTAATTCCACCCTGGTCAAATTATACAAAGCTGCCTTTGCATATTTTTGTAAAAAATAGGAAGCTATTAAAACAACTGCTCCTATTAACGATATCATAAGCCAAATCGCCTTGCTTGGCACTGAGATTGCTGAGTATATGAATACCCAACTTACTCAGCGACTGCAGGTTGTAGTCTCTGAGATACATGAGTACATCCAAAATGCCACTTCAAGGATTGATGACCAACCCAAATCTTGGAATCTATCTTAACACAACGATTGAGTTGCAAAGAGGCCCTGCTCAATCAGCTCCAGCACCAAAGGGATATGCTCATCAATGTGCCTCAAGGGCTTGAATGTCCAGAGGGTTCTGAAGGACCAAAGGGCTCCATGGGACTGAAGGACGACCTGTCTTCAGGGAGTCCCCTGGCCCCCCTGGGCCTCATGAATCACCTGACTTCCAGCTGAAATTCCAAAGGACCCCAACGTGGCGAAATGTTCAAGAAGCTAGTGGACCTTAAAATAAAAAAATTATTTCTAGAGGATGTGAAGTTTACCCTTACAGAAACTCCATCATCCCTGCTATTACCTTATGCGCCCTCAACTTTAAGCTGGACAATGTTCAAGAGTTCATGAAAATATATGGCTAAAAACCTTGAAGAGATTAAAAAAAATCCACAAACCTTGATGCTCATGCTTATTTCTGTAAGTCGATATATTGGACTTGAAATCTCAATTTAACTGGAAAGGCTGACGCCAGCACTTAATTGATGCTGTAACAAGTTGCAGGATGATTTAGAGAAAATTTGATGACAAAGTGACCAGCAAGTCCCCACACTTATGGTAAACCAGGCTTTACCAAGCTAACCAGAATGTCAAAATTGCTTTTCATGCCCTTTCTAAGCTAGTTAGGTTAATTAAAACTAATCTATTAGGATACTTAATTCAAGACCAAGAAAGAATTTTATCCTTTTTAAACGGCTATGAAAGCTCTATGGAAGAGGCTAGTGGTTAATCTGAAGTCAAACTTATACATTCTTGCTTATATGAGGAAGCTTGGGAGAAACGACCCCTCACCTCCAGGAATGTCAGACCAGAGCCCAAGTCAAGACCACGCTAGTACAAAAATTTAGCTCCCATCAAACCCTCTTAAGTCAAAAACAAGCTTTCATGAAAATTTGACTTAACACTGTCGAGAAATCCTCTGAATTTCACTCCACTTTTATGCTAGTGCAAAATCGTTAGTTACTACTAATCAAATCACATTAGAAGACAATATTGCTGTCATCCGTTCTGCTTTCAAAGCCTGGCACAAAGTTTAACTTTATATGGTAGGAATTGAGCGAACCTTCACTTGGATTTATGTTGTCAAGAAAGCACTCAACGAGACTAACCTTACATTATGAACAGTTTCTCAAAATAGTTCAGGCTTCAACTTAACCAAAAGTGCATGCGCTAGAGGCTAAGAATAAGAAGATACCCACTTGTTCTTACTGTAAAGGCTGCTGATACACTAAGGAGGAGTGCTTAAATGTTGGGTGGAAGAGGCAGAACGTGAACTGTTAGGAAAAGAGAGGTCAGCATGAAGGCAGAGGCTCTTCATTATGACACCTCGACCCATATGCCTCTAATTAAGACTGAAAGCCTCACGGAGGTCACTATTGAAGAGCCCTGTAACCTTGAGTTAGACATTTAAAATATTTAACGACTTGATTTTACATATTTATATGACGATTCTTTAATGTTTCTCCCCTTTCGCCTCAATTTGATAGTTTGTTCACTTGAGTTGCAACTAGGGTTCACTAAATTCTCATGCTCTCCTTAGTAGATAGCGGTTCTCCAACGAACATAATTTGTCTAAATAAATGAAGAGAAATAAGAATTTGGCTGATATGCACCATTACATTGAGTATGATACCGCCGGCCCTCAATGCACCCATTCCTTAGGAGCCTTTACCACGCCTTCCCTTCAGTTTAGGATGATTACATTAAAAGCTGAAGCCATAGCTCTGGACAAATCTAGCTAAGACTTATTTCTGGGTACTAATTTACCCGTGAGCATGATGCCCACCTCCATTATATAGAATCATGTCTATAACCTTCATTACCTACAATCGCCTTGGTATTTGAGACATTCAATGATGGAAAGGAACGCGTGAATTCATAAACATGTTTTCTGGAGACCAAAAACAAGATTGACGGACTCAATTACCACGTTAAAGCTCATGAGTAAAATTACACCCTCACATAGGGATGGGATTAAAAAATGTCTGTTTATTCACTTAAACCCAAAGTGATTACTCCAGGGTAAAAATATAGTGGATACATGAATTCATGTGAGCATACCGCCTGGGAGCCAATTAGAATTTACAAAGGCTGAAGAACCATCCGTTATGGAGTTCTTTTCCTTCCTGAGTATCCTTGACCCCGCATATGCTTTCTCCATCTGAGTGCTGCTGGCTAACCTTACTATGAAGGCCTGAACTATTGGGCTTAGTATGCCAATCTCATACTTACGTTTAGTATCATTTTTATGACATCAGCTTTGTTTGTGGATTTAGAAAATTCTGCGACTATGGTTTAGAAGAACCTTTGACCGTAGCTCTCTTTTAAACTTCCATAGGGAAGATCATACCTCAATCAAAGGAGGATAGTTGATGAGCTCTTGGAATGATACTCATACCCTTTCTCCACTTAAGTTTGACTTTGGCAAGATGAAAGGGTTGTGAACATTATGAAAATTGGGGACGCTCACTTGTATGCTCACGCCCTTACCAAAAGAGCGAGGTGGAAGAGGCTAAGGTCATGTTTAGCTTAAATGGATGTTAACCTAAGTGTTGTTGGTACCCTCCCAAAGTCCTTGGGCGTCTCCTCTCCTGTTTGTTTAGAAAAATGGGATCCACTGTGTTGTCATGGATTATCATAAGATTTATGCAGTAATATGAAAAGATAGCTACCCCTTCTAAGGCTCAATGATTCCTTCTGGCTCCTAGCAGGGGCCAATACTTTTATATGGTAGATATTGCCTGCAGTTACTGTCAAATCAAATTGGAACTGAAACTAAGCCAGTGCGCCCTTATTGCAAAAAAAGGGTTGATTGACTGACCCAAAACCTCAGGGGCTCTGTGATGCCCCTTCCACCTTCCAGTGAGATATGAATTGGCTCTTAGGTAATCTAAAGTTGGCTTGCGCTTAGTCTACCTTTTTTTATTACATCTTCAAGTCCATCAAAGGTCATTTAAATCATCTTCTCCGGCTTTTAAATAGCCTCCAAGGTGTTTTCCTAAAGCTCAAACCCTCCAAATGCCTATTTTTACAACCTGAGATGGAGTTCTAGGTCACAAGGTCATTAAACAAGGGATTTAGCTTTTGCTGCACAAGATCGCCACTATAGATAAAATGAAGCTGCCCCAAAAGGCTTTGGTCATTCAAGTGTTCCTATGCATGGGTAAGGTATTACAGGCAAAATATATAACCATGTTGACTGACCTGTTTGAGAATATGATGTACTTTTTACATAAGAACTTACACTTTGAATGGAACCACAAACAGGACCAGGCTTTTAATCTTCTTAGGACTGCGCTCATTTCTCAGCCAGTGATAATCTGTCCTACCATCAACAAAGACTTTATATTATTTACAGATGCCTGCGGCTTCATTGTAGGGGCCATCTTAGCCCAAATGGATGAACAACATCTTGATCAAAAAAATTATCTTATTTAAGCAAAACTTTAACTTTGAAACAGATTACAGCGTCACTGAACATATATGATTAGTGGTGTTGCTCGCAAATAAGAACTTTCGGAAATACTTATACAGAAATCATCTTAAGTTCATCACTAATTACACTTCCTTAAGGCGGCTTAGCAGATGAAGGATCCCAACGGCCAGTTGGCCAGGTGGGCTTCCAGCTGCTGAGCTGACTTATTGATAGTGCATCAGGAGAGCAAAACTCATCAGAATGCAAATGTTCTATCAAGGATGCTGATTTTTCTGTAATATCACCTGGGGATAACTTCTTATATAACATGATTGGTCAGCCTGAGCGATGGGAACTGGAGGCCTAGAAATACATAATATGTTATGCTCAAAGGCTCAGACACTGATATACAAGATAGCACGTTGTATAAGAAGGTCAGCAGAAAGTGGCTTATCTACCTATGACCATCATTGTTGCGTGAAGTTATTCTAGAAGTACACATTCATCTAGGATATGGGGCGGTTAAGGAAAACAATGTATGGTTATAAATCAATGCTGTTGGTGCTGGATGTTCGTGTAAATTCAGGAGATTATAAATGCTTGATATGAGAAAACCCTATATCAGTCAAATCCTTGCTTCAGCATAAAGTTGTTGCCCTCTCACCCCATTTAGCGTCATTATCATGGATGTCTTAGGACCCTTATCCCTTTGTCTTCATGGCCATTGCTATACCATTTTAGCCATTGACCACCTCATCAACTGGTTGATGCCATATTGGTACCTACCGCCCTTGCCAAGGCTACTGCCTTATCCTTGTTTCGCTTTGTTTTTACGCAATATGGTCTTCCTAGAGCTCTGCTATTGGACACTGAATTACATTACAATTCCAAAGTTGTCAAAGAATAAACCTCCCTATCTTTTCAATATCCAGAATTTTATTTCACCTTATAACCCTTTAGCAAAAGGTGTGGTTTAGTGGGTAAATGGCACCCTAGTATCTATTCTCTGAAATATGGCTGCAACGTAGCCCATGCGATGGAATTACTTCCTGCCATACGCCTTACTATCCTACCATATCAACTACCACCAAGTGATCATTATGTCTATATTCCAGGAGTTTATGGGTGAGACTTTGACTGCCTATCAGAGTCAGCCTTACTGAGATTTACCTCTCCAGTACTTCAAAATTGATAATGGAAGTGCTATCCATTAAAAAACAGATAACAAGTGCTAGCCACTCAAGTGATCGTCACTAATCCTCAAGGAAACCATTAAGTCAAATGCTAAATATCCCGCTCTCCCCTTATTCCACATTAGGAGACTTTTTGTTTTATCTTCACCGCCCTGGTGGTCATCCTAATAGGTTAGATACTACCTAGTCAGGAGCCTAAAGTGTAGTCTATAATACTGGCTCCAAATACTAAATTGCTGACGTCATCTAAATTATAGTATTTAACGTCATACACGCTAGGTTTTTAAACTTTCTATGTCCCCCTCCACCTGGATCTTAAGTGAGGCAATGCTGGCGCGTGTTTTCCAGAAGGCCCAAATCTTCTTAGGATCAGGCTAATAAAATATTTGATTTTCCTCTGATGAGTCAAGCCTCTAAAACCAATGGCTTGTTGATAAATGAGCCTTTGTCTCTAAATAAGCAAGAATTAATAGAGGAGATTTGGTAATCCTCACGAGATGAGACACTGTCTCAATGCCAAAGGTCACCATCAGGACTCTCTAGTACAATAAGATGTCAGCAATTTCAAAGTTGATATAATAGAAAGTGCTTGACTTGATTATCATATTGATGAGAAGTAAAGATCCTGCATGAAGGAGACTTGAGCGCCCTATTAATCTCAAGGCCTATACTCATTCTATAAATGTTGAGCTTTTATAATAAAGGTTATTGTTTATCTCCCTTAATAAAATTATCCTTAATTTTCTTTTAATGTTATGCTAAAAGGTACTAAACCAAGGATAGTGCATAAAATCGCTCCCTGAAAAAGTGAAAGTTCTACATCATTTCCTCTCTCCAGACATTCTGGAAGAACCAAGCCATTCTAAAGACATTTAAGACATCTCAAAGACCCTTTCCAGATTCAAAATCTTCATCTCTGGGCATAAAGTTTTCTATAACTTATTTATTTTTCTTTCAAAAAACCAAAAATATTAGTTTATCAGTCTTAGCGATATAATGAATAATCTATATCAAGTTTTTAATTATTAATTGTGGTTATTTGTCAAGTTTTCATGGCAAGAAAGGGTGAATGAGATTGTCAATACTTTACCAAACAATGTAGTTGTATATAAATCCTTTGTAGCTGTAATACATGGTCAAAAGTTCTAATATATATAGTCATAAATATTTGTTGTGCGCAAATGAGATTTTATCATTTTGGATATGCCAATTGCTTAGGAAGGAGTGGTGCCATATATCTTTGAGCAATAGAGTTGTTAGTTCATCACATTAATCTAGAAAAAATAATTGGTTACCTGAAAACTGTATCAATGTTTGCTATAAGTATATATATTTGGATCTATGAGTCAGATGGTGATAGTAATAATGTAGCTTTAAAAATATTTTTGTGTAAGATGGTTTTTACATTTGCTTAGCAAGAGTTTGGGATTTTTCTTCATATTAATGACATGAGCAAAACTTGCAACTAGGTACTTTGTAAATTAGTCAATAAGCGTTGCTCCTAGTTAATCATTCTGACTACAATGGCAGGACTAGGCTGATATAGCTTTAAGCATCAACTATGGCCATGTTGTTTGCTGCCCCAATATATAAGAAATTTCTTGATTTCCTAATGTGTTAAACAGATGTTTTCAAGGCTCTTTGTTTTTGGTTTGGGGAGAATTAGATTTTTGCCCGCACTATCAAGAGACTTGAATATTAATGTCATCCAATTCATCTCATAATCGTTAAGATATTGCATCAACCCAGTCTGAACATCCATAAAACCCCTTTGGCTTTTTTTGACTCGAGGACATGAAGCTTTACCAAAAATAATTTATAGTAATTGTACATTCTGAGTGATGATGTTGGGTTTATCTATTATTTTGGGGTGATAATTGTACACTTTAGCTTAAGGTCTTATAGAGTTTTTTAAAAGTTTATGTAAATTTAATTGGTACAAATTTCTAAAATTGTTGATGAAATCATATTTAATTAAAAATTTGCCATGCTCAAGTTGAGGTATATATCAGATGGATCAACTGTATTTTGTCACAGCATGATATATTTAATGCTGCATTCCCAACCTCTTTCTGGTGCTGTTCAACTGTTACTTTAAAAACTAAATTTCCCCCAAATGCCACTTTAAGCCCTATGGTTTTTTGTTTAAAAACTAAGTCAATGGTAAGATATTACATCGAACACCTAAATCATTAGATAGTTCATCTTCCAAAATTACAAAATAACGCTGTTTTATCCATTCTATAGTCATTTTTTGGTAATGCCTAAAAATTTCCCTCCACTTTAGAGCATACATGGGCTTTGTAACTGAGGGCTGTGAAAGGTTTATAGTTGAGGGCGCATTTTTTTCAGATTCACATCAGATTAGAAAATGCTACTACATATTGAAGGAAAGTTTAAGTAGTGAGAACCTAATTGAGGACTTCTAATGTTTCAGAGTATCATTAAATAGTTTAAAAAACTTCTATATAAAGTTTAGGAAACAATTAGAACAGAAACTGTAAAATATTCTTTAGCGCCGTAGACCCTTACCTGCCTACATTTATTTCCAAGATAACAAAATGACAAATATATTTAAAAGAAATATAACTGCTTTTTTGTTAAATTGGTTACATAATGTTGGAATAAGAACTTAGTTTAATGTACGTTTACCTTCATTTAATCTTCTGTGTTTCTAATGCCTCATAAGACACCATAAATTCATCTTCATTTATACCGATGTATATTTGCCTTAAATTACTGCCTAAAAACTCCTAATAGCACTTGATCCTTGCCCTAGCTATTTAAGTGTCTCTACCATAAGTCACCTATAAAATACATGTAAACTTATAATATGATTAGATGTGTGACGTCACAGGTATAAATTTAAGCTTACAATTATCAGATAGCTTCAAGATACTGTGAACTGTTACTCTTTGTCTGGTTTAGGTTTTTTACTGGGAGCTTTCATACAAGTTCTCTTAAACGACATAATTGTCCATCATGATGAGGTTGTGGCATAGTGCCATATATTTTGCTGATAAAAGTTGAGACTAGAGCCAAACTGGTTAATTTCCCACACAAAATGACAAACAATCTACCGTTGTTAGATCCAGCCACTAGTTTTTATGTAGATTGGTGAGGGAAATTGCACTATTGTCCAGTCATTAAAAATTAGAAAACTTGGCTTGTGAAGGTCAATGTAAACCACTTAAAGTCTATTATTGGAGTATATTGTGAGTTTTATTTAGAAAATAGTGAAAATCAAGGAAGAAACCAGCAGAAAACCTGTTTGGGATTTATACCTTATAGGTTTCTCTGTGCACAAGCAAGGTGTGCATTAGGATCAACAAGTCCCCTATACAGAGTGATCTAAGGATTGATACACTATGTAATAGCTATAGAAATTAGTTTTATGTATGTAAGCCCAATTGCCCTGCCCCATACTTGGATCACTACTATCAAATTCTTAACAGTTGAATGTTGCAGCCCGGCCACAGCTTTGTAGACAGATGGTATGTTTGGTACAATTGTCAGGGCATTCCCATGTTCAAGAATAATAAGATTGATCTCAATTTGAATTTATTAGGTTTATAATGCTTAAACCCTTTGGGGGTGGGATTGCCACTTTACATGCAAGTTGAAAACTTTAACGATGTTTGCTACACTTATATTTTGGCTTCAAATGGCCCAACTACATTATTACTGGGTTATTTATACATCAATAGATTTGAAACTACTACTTAGAAAACCATGTTTAATGGGAATAAAACCTGGCTGATGCTGCCATCTAACCTTTGTAGACCTCCTTACACTCACCCCTTAATCCTTAAAAACGAATTCTTGGTGGTAGGAAGTACAATAAGAAAGAAAACTTAAGAGGGTAGGATGTGACTCACCATACATCTACTACATGGACTAAATTACCCTTATTATCAATACCACAGCCGCCTTATTTGGTCCTTTTTGGTTCATGGGAACTACTTTCTGTCCAGGCAAAGGGGCTGCTCACCAGGATTTACATATCCTTATTTTTTGAAAAGGAGGTGCTCCTCTGCCGAAGATCAATAAAAGTGCAGAATTCTTGTTCACTTTAGGCAGATTGATAGCGAAAATGGCTGCAATCTTCTGGGAGGGATGTGGTAAATTAGGGTGGTATTGATGAGAAGCCGCCTCCAGCTCCTTGCAGCTGGCAAAATCCTTGTCACTCACCCAGCTATTCTTGTATGAGAAAAGCCCTTCCAGTTAACCAAATATTGAACAGAAAACTATGATTTCTGCAAAGCCAGGTTTGCTTCAACTTCATAATCCTGAAATCTTCCAATCATATTGTTTCAGGAATGGAAGGTTCTTCACCCTTTTAAAGGTGAAAGCGGGGAAGCGTGGGTTTCAATATGGTGCTTTTAACGGAAAGGTAGCATCAAACAAAGAACCCCATTATTAAGATCCTTCTCCGCCACATGAGGACCTGAATGCTTACATGCGAATTTTTGAGGTGACTTTTATTTGAAAGTGTTGAGTATCCAACATGAGAAATGAGCTTTCTTTGAACTCATTGGTGGCAAGCGTTTTACAATCCTTGAAATTCTTATAGTCAATGATGGCCATGGAAAATTGTTTGCAAACCAGATTCTGAGTATCTCAAATGTGCAGCAAGCGATCCTCAGCTGCAGGTACTTCGAAGTTAGGAGAGGGTCAATTTTTGATGGAATGATTAAACCCTAAAGTGGCCTCATAGGGAGAGAAGCTGGTGAGAAATCAAGTGGCGTTTTTATCAGCAAACTGTCGCCAAGTGTAGATCATCAGCACAGAGTTCTAAGTAGTTAAGACATAACAGCGAAATACTTTTCCATGATCTGATTGATTCTTTCTGTGTGCCCATCAGACTACAAATGATAAGCAGTAGAAAGACATGGTTTGATCTTGAAAAATGACGAACAGCGCGCTCCAGAATTGGGCTGTGAATTGGGAATCCTGATCACTTACCACTTCCAATGAGAGACCAAATGTAGCAAAGACATGAGTAACAAAAAGCCTTTCATCTCTTTCGAAAAATTGGAGGAATGGAAAGAGATAAACAATGTGAATTTGGTAATTCTATCCACCATAAACATAATTGTGTTGAACACATTAAAAAAAGGATTTTCACAATATGTTCCATATATATGGATGTCCATGGTCCTTCCGCTTGTTGCAAGAATGTAGCTGAGCATTTTTCTCTGAACAAATATATTTTTATGGCATAGGTGATTCAGTTTGCTACTCAGGTAGGGTTATTTTTCGAGATTTTAGTACAAACAAATGACCATATCATGAGGTCTAATACATTTATTATCTCTGGAAGACTCACAGCGGGAGAGCCATAATGTTTTTTATCTACACTCATTGCAAAGAATGAGAAGCACCCAAACTATATAATTAAACAGAAGCATCTCATTATTTCACAGTATAGTGTGTTCATTTTTGAGGATGGTTTCCAGATGATCATATAATCCCAACACTTTTACACAAGCTGTTTGGGCAACCAAAACATGAGAAACCAACGTTACCTCAGATTTTCAGTCCACCACAGAAACCATAAGGGAGCAATAGTTAAGATTTGAAAGGGTGAGATAATGAATCTTTCTTTTTTTGATACCCAAATTGAAGCAAAATTCAGATTTTTTAAAAAATAGAAAAAACAACCGTTCAATCAAGACAAAACTTACCAATGTTGATGCAATAGATGCCTGCTGCCCCAGCTTGGGGTGATCCGCCTCCATCTGGCATCTTTTGGCCGCCGCTGAAGCGCGCCTGGGCTGGTTCTGCTAGCCCACCCAATGCTACCGGGCGTTATGTCTCCCCTTGGGACTTGGCCCACCACCTTGCAAGCTTTCATGCAGTTCTTGGAGCCCTTTGGTGCTCCCACAGAGCAATTTGCATTTTGGCCTCCAGGTTGAATATGAGAATCTTTTCCCATATGCAAGTGCATCCATCAGTAAGATGGCCATGGCGGTTTTCAAACCCACCAGTTTTATTGACTTCCGCCTCTTTAAGGGGTATTTTGACCTTGGTTTCTGTTCAGAAGCCAATGCAGTGGTAGCAGCCAAGCTGCAAATCATTTATAAAAAAATTCCCATTCCCACCATTCGCACTCAGATCCCAGATGAGGCCACTTTGGTGGTCCAGTTTGCCAGGTTGCCCCCTTTCCTTTCCCTAAACGCCTCTGCTACAAGCAACAGAGGGTTTGGCCATTTATGGCGCAGACCCCATGTTGCAGTTTGTGGTTCCCAATGGGGAAGAAAGGCTGGCAGGGCCTCACGCCTTTGCAACAAGCTGCCCATTTCATCATGACTCTCACCTCACGATTCCCCCCCGCACTGTGATCAGATCCACCCTGATCACCCATTCTAGGCGCATGTCAAAAATGGTCATGCCATTTGCCCCTTGTGCTTCAAGCTTGACCACTCGAAGTACAAATGCCCCACAGTTTCTGCTTCCACCACGTCCACCACTCAGGGCTTGGGCGCTGCCCCAGTGGCTGCTTCACCCCAATTTTTTGAATGGGGATTGATCCTCCCGCCCCAACGTTGGGGAATTCTGGCGCTGCTTCAAAAGCAGCAGCCAATCAAAAATAAACAAAATATAAAAAATTTGAAAATTTAACCTGATTATGGAATCCTGAGTCAATGGCTGAACCAGTTTCAGCTGAGCTGCCATGGTCAACAGCACATGGCCAATCAGCTCTGCCACAGCCCCAATTCCAGTGGCTGGCCCAGCGCTGGCCAAATTAATCCATTCAAGGCTCTTGAATGGATTGAGGAAATTGATGGCCGTGCCACATGAAACCCAATTTTGCTTTAAGGAGTTCTTTGTTGACCCTCCTAAATTGCGTTCCCACCATTTTTGTCCAAAAACAGGTTTCCCATTTATAAAATATCAACAATATGGCAGTTGCGGCTGCAGCTGCCCCAGCCAACACCCTCCTCCACCAGCAACTCCATGGGGCAATGGAGCCCCTTGTTGAGGGTATTCCAATCCACATTTACCCAATGATTTTGAGGAAGATGCGAAGTATAAAATTGAAGAGCTTGCTTTCAGTGTAAGCTGCGCTTGCATCGATGCAGCAAAACTTCCCTTTTTCACCCCAATTATCCACAAACCCAATGGCGCATCAAGTCATCTACTTGTGTTCCAGCTCTCAACAATTTAGCTGAGCATCAACTTGCTCAATATGTTGAGGCGATGAACACCGCTGGCCTCATTAATGAATAAAACCCCCAATTATACCTCCTTATGCCTCATGTCGCTGATGCTCCTACCCAATGCTGTCCACTATGGTCTGCCAGCTAAAGCGGGCGCCAGAAAAACGCTTCCCCAAAGCCTCCTCGCCATCTGATATAGCTTCCTAGGCTGATAACCTAGAGGCTATATTAGGAAATTTTTTAATTTATAATAATCCCTTTGTTTGTCCCATTTGCAAATAAAGATGCGTGGCAGCTCCTCCTTTTGGGTTGGGAACCACTAGTACTAAAAAGAGAAATGGTGAGATAACTATAGCAAGTTCTTTAGACTCCTCGTTGTTGGGTATCAAATATAAGTTTATTAGACATAGGGGATTATTACCAGGTATTCAAATCCTGCAAGTGAATTGAAACCAAGACATGAAAAAGGGGGGACAAAAGAAAATTTTTATTCAACTATTTATGGAAAAAATCAATTTTGGTAAGGATCAACTCAACAATTGAGAAATCTTCATCAAACTGTCTTGAGCCCAGAATACCCTGAGATTAAATCCTGATTATCTGAGGCAAAGGTTTACATAATGTTAGGTGATTAATTCATCAGGTGACATTTGAGGCAGTAAATTGACGTGTGCCCACAAAAACGCAAGAATCAAGACTCTGTCCAACAATTAACTTAATTTAACCAAGTCTCATTTAATTTAATCATTCAAAAACTTTATAATTAGAAAAAAGTGCTACAAAGATTTCTTCAATCTGAATTGCATAGCCTGACCAAGAGCCTCCCATCGAATCCCCCTTTTTTTAATTTAATTGATCTTATTCCTTATTGGGGTTTGTATGGTTGTATGTAACTAATAAACTCTTTAAATATAATAAAACAAAAATACGCTGTTTTTATCTACTACTCATTTTTTGGTACTTGACTTCAATAAGTCTTTTTGCCTAATTTTATCATAGGATGTATAACCTAGCTGAGGGACCTAAGCGTGATCTTGAAACCCTCAAAATCAGTAAAAAACTTGTTTTGAGTCTTAGACTGCTTTAAATATTTAATTGAGGTAAGCTGACCAGGGGATGGATATTACCAAACTAAGCACTAAAACTAAAACTAACGTAACTAATCAATTTCAAACAAAAAGCTCAAAATGGACGGATTGAGTGTAACACACCTAACAAAACAACCAACCGGGTGGGAAGCAGAGACCACTTATCCCTCCATGGTGGAAGGGGAGGAGGGATCAGGGGGCTCATCTTTAGCAGCAGCTTACTCTTCCCAGAGTAGGGTGCGTGTCAAGGCGGATAGCAAGGGCGTCAGGGCATTGGCAGAATGTGGTTCAATATCTTTGATGATTGGTACTTCTGAGTAATTGCCAACCATAAAAATGTCAGTGATATATGCGGCTTAAGCTAGATCAGCTTTAATGCAGGCATCTGGTAGTTTAATAAATGTGGCAATATTGGTTCAGATATATTTAGCCTTCAGGTTCCATGCTACAGTTACCACGTTCTGGATAGCTTGTTGACATTTTTGTGTAATTGCTTCACATTAATCTTACTTTTTGGAGTAAGAATTTTGGTATAACAGGAGGTGGAATTCCTCCTGTGAGCACCCCCACTGATTTGGAAGCAGCTTTGTGGAGGTAACAGCAATCTGAGTTGGCGGCTGCTTCTACTGCAAGATGGTGGTTTCTGTAGAATGATTCAGCATTTGGCTGTGGGGCATAGAAACGAAGGTAGAATTCTGAATACCATATTGCATTACAGAACAAATTGATTTGCAGCGATGGTTCCTCAATGATATTACCTGTTTCTTCAATTTTATTCAAAAACTCCAATGGGTTCTGGTTGAATTTAATTGGGGAATTGGCATATGGTTGAGGATTGGTTGATTTGTTGGAGGCTGCTTGAGATTTAACTGGGGTCCAATCCTGCTCTTGATTGGAATAATCATGTGTGGCACTGAGGCGAGGTGGAGGATGAAGGGTGTCTGCAGGTACAGCTGCAGCAATAGGCTTTGAGTGAGGGGGAGGTAGGATTTTACCCTATGCTAAGATTGGCACAGGGCTTGGTGGGAGATTGGTGGCCGTCAGGTGAAAAATCAGCGCCATCAGAAGCATCTAGGGATGGGAACTTGCGTTTTGAGTGGTCTAACTCGAAACAGGATGGACAAATCGTCCATCCGCCCTTGACGCTGGCCCAGAATGGATGGTCAGGGGCGGAAGGGAATGCGGCATGAGAGGGAATTGTCAGGCAATTTTGTTTGTTTCAGGGCTGATTGTGGCATACGCCCAAGGCCCAGCGAGGCGTGTGGCCCCAATTGGAACCACAAATTGCAAGATGGGGTTGGAGCCATAGGCTGCCAAACTTTCCATCAGCTCCTGGTAGAGCACTTCATGGGAAAGATGGATGGGCAAAACAGTAAACTGAACCACCAAAGTGGTGTCCGCTGGGAGCCATGTACAAGTTGTTGGGAGAGGATATCCTGGAAGACCAGTGGCACCATTACCATAGTGGCAACATCAGCTTCACAGGTGAAGCCAAAATCAAATTACCCCTTATAGTGGAAGAAGTCAATAAAGCAGGCGGGATCATCACCACCTGAGCCATTTTGATAATGGCTTTGTTGTTGTAGGGAAAACTTTCCCAAATTTGACCCTAAGGCTGAAATGCATGTTGCTCTGGGGGAGCACCAGGGGGAAATGGGGCACCACTTGGGTTCAAGTGAGGGGGCATCGAGATCCTTGGGTGGAATGAATCGTCCCAGGAGTTTGATATGACTGGGCAAGCCAGTCTAAGCGTGTTTTCCTGTCAGACGGAAAATGTCAGGGGTTCACCACTGCCCCACACTGGGGCAGCCAGCAGGGAATCCAATGACATTGGAGCTTAACTACGGCGGGGAATTAGTGTTTACTTTAATTAACCATATAAATTGCTCAGAAAGTTACGCTGAGCAAAAGAGAATAGCCTGCTTTAAATAATGAATGTTGGTATTCCTGGGCACAGCACCATTGAGCCATGAAAATGGAAGCCTTGAAGTTGGGCTTAAAGAGGAATTGTGACGCAATATGTTATGAGAAATATTCAAGGCTTCTTTAAAAAATTTTTACTTAAAATTAAACCTACAGAGATCATAATAGGCTTGTCCTGTCAATGGGCCTTTATTGTGGCTTCCAAAAATACATGAGATAGTGATTTTTGTCTTGAAACAGCTTTATGTTGAGCCCCTTGAGAAGATACAGTCAATGAATGAGTGACCATGCCACCACAGAAAGTTCCGTATCATAGATGGACCATAATTGTTCATTAAAGGAGAGCTTTCAGGAGAAATAGGCGACTTAATTCTCTATTTCATCATGATTCTGGAAAAACATAGCCCAACGGCGTCTGCAGATGCATCACATGGCACAATAAAGTATTTAGATGTGTTTTATGAATGAGAATGAGTCTGAGACTGGTGACTCTTAATGGCATTAAACACTTGTTGACAAAATTCCGTCCATTTTAATGGTGAATTTTCTCAGTCAGAGAGTGGAAGGGTGCCGCCAACTGAGAAAACGCAAGGCAAAACTTTTTTAGAAAGATTTTGATACCTAAGAAGCTTCACAGTTGTTAAAATGTGGGGTAGGTTAAGAAAAATATCAACCTGCTTGAAGGGAGGGATGGCATACCCCTCTTTCAATCCAGGTTACCCAGGAAGTGACCTACTTCTCAAGAAAAATCACATTTGGAGGCTTATTGTACAAATTTTCTTAATAGGCAGACAACACAGCTTTGAAGTTCTTTGCATGTTGCTCATAATAAGGATTATATACCAAGATGTTGTCAATACTTGCACAGCATAGATAAACTGGAGATCGCCCAGGATCTCATCAAACATGCGTTGGAAAGTTGTAAGTGCATTTTTGAGGCCAAAGGGTATCACTTTGAACTTGAATATACTCCTATTTGTGAATATTTCTGTAAGTTACTCCTGGCCATTCACTACCCTTACACTTTTAACACATTTACAAGGCTATGTTTAGAAAACACAAGGATTTTATAATCACCTGAATTTTTTGCTCCCATGAAAGAGGGTAGGAGTCATGTACAGTTATGTTGTTAAGATGTAAAATAGTCCACACAGGGCTCTAAGGTTAATATAAGCTTTCTTTGTAAAGACATATAGGAGAAGAAATGGATTATAATTTATAAAATATCTAAGACTTCTAGAGCAAATCTTCTAATCGCACCTTGTTAAAATTAAGGGCTTTGTTGATTGTTCCCAACTGATAACACTAACTTGATAACTTCACAGGATCAGTATGTGCACCCTTTGCGTTCTCTGATAATAATTGATAATCAATTTATAATAGTATGAGGACTATTATTCATAGTTGAATTGATAATCAAGTCTGGTCCAAAGCCTGACCTGTATTTCTCCTCGAAATACCCCTGATGTCTTCATTGGGGATTTATACCCTTATCCGCCTAACTTTATCCACGCTCAGAACCCTAGTCTATGGCCTTTCCTTTGGTCTTGAGGAGTCAATAGCAATTCCCACCTAAGCTCAGCTTCTCTTCTAAAGATCCTCAATCCTTACTCTTTATCCTACTAAAGAGTCCCCAATTGAAGCACACAGCAAAAATTTCCTGAAGATAAAAAGGAACTAAAACCAATAATGAATTCTGTTATCTATTCTTTTTCATTTTCAATTAATCAAGGTGGGTCGACCTTGGGACAAATATACCACATCAAGAATGTTTTTAAAGCCAGTACAGGTTTTGAATTCGAAACCTACACTAGGGGTAGTCCTTTTCCTTTTTTATTATTGTAAATTATTTAAGGAATTTATAGCGGGAATTCAGGGACAACCCTCATATAACAGCCATGAAATGGCAGCTGTTGCCATTAAAATACCCTTTAACAATTTCCCAGTGATGGCCTTCCCATTGTGATTAGAATTTCATCGTTGGACATCCTTGAGACCTAAGTGGAAAGAGTCAGAAAAAGTGTCCCTAAAATGTCTCATTAAATCCCAGCTATCCAACCATATTTAGCGAGCAACCTAACTAGGTAATGGAACTTGTTACCCTTTATGGCAGGTCGCAAAACAACTATATAATTCGCTAGTTGTATGCAGCATCACTCGCCTCACAACTTGCTCATTAACTTCCCAAAATCAGTAATGAAACCCAACCAATCCCAATAAGTACACATGATAGTTAATCAACTATCAGATGCACCCATTTCACTAGCAACTCTGTCTGATGAGATCTTAAGCATTCACCTGGATCAAAACCTGATGGACCCAAACCAGGCGAATTATCTAAAATCCCCTGAATATTATTAACCTAAAATTGGGGTCAACTGATATCCAATTCACTCACCATAGGGAATTATCCCCACAGCAATCTGTGGTAATCTAGATGGCTGGAAAGGTGGGCAAATATCCCAGCACATCCCCCTCTTGCCTAGATTTTCAGATGAGAATAGGATTGGGATAAGAGAATACCACCCAATTACCAGGTTGAATAATTCTTGGGCTCTAGTGGAGCACAGTCAATCTTGATTAATGCTGCTCAGGAAATCCTTTGGCATGCAGTTCTCTTCCT